>JAQGCN010000039.1:0-59413 GCA_034699725.1 Friesea truncata | reverse complement strand
TAAAGCAACAGAAATCCGGAAAGATTCATCATCAAGAAAGGTACCAATTTGAGGAGAGGGTAGAGCATTAAGCCAATCACCACAATGTGGAGTTGATCCTGCTAAATAACGAGCTTTATCTTCTTTTGCATCTGCATTTTGAATGAGATGGTCCAATTTTGAATTATTTTGCAATGATTCCCAAAAACTTTGGTTGGAAGGAAGATATTGTTCATCAGGATTCAAGGAAAATTGTGATAGCCATATGTCCAAAGCTTCATCATAAGCGGAGTTCATTTCTAACAGACCGTCAGGAAGGATTGTGTTGATGAGCTCTCGATTGCTACTAAAAGATGACAAAAAACATGGAATGGATAAATCAATTGAACGACGGATACCAATACCTCCCATTTTGACAGGTAAAGAGGCCTGTAACCTTGTAAACTTGGATCTTGTGGGATTAAATTTTATTGAAACTATAGAAACCATAATTTATAATTATTAGTAAACAATTATTTACTTTTGTTGATTGAAAGTTAAGAATAAATACTGGATCACTTTCGGAAGTCAGATTTAAGTTAAAGAAAAATTTCAGGATTTCATGGATTCCCTTCCTAATTACACAATGCTCAAGTCTTTCTCTAAGGATGAATGCAGGAAGAAGTTGAACGATTTATCTCAAAGAGCAAAGATTGCTGCTCGTTTCAGGCCAGTTCATCATCATCCTCCTGAAAAATTTATGAAGTATCCTCGCAGTTCAAGGGTTGAAATTTTTAATGCAAACCCAAATTTTTCTGTCCTACCAATCAAATCCTGCCCAACAGTTCAACTAAAACGTCCACCACCTTCTGTTTCTACGACTCGCTCTTGCTTAGGTTCAAACATCCTATCTTTGGATTTACCATATCCCATCCCTAGACGTGGATTTTCAGGGAAAAAGCTAACTTCACGAATGCTCAGCAGCGTCGAAAAGGATAAGGGCAAGCTGATGAATAAAGCTAAGGAAAAAACTGAATCATCTTATCATGATGAATTCCGATCTGAATTGAATCGAGCAAATTTGGATTTTCGTAATCGTACCAAAGTCTTCAATACTCAAGCTCGAAAAAATTGCAAAACTGTTCATTTTGAAATTCCTACAATGAAAAATGAATATAAACCACCTAATTTCCTTCCAAAGATTCAACTTCCAAAAAAACTTCCGGATATTCCTGAGGCACCCGTTCGTGTTCAGGCTAATGCACAATTGGTTAAGGACAAAATGAACAAATTAATTGAGGATGACAAAATTCCAAACGAAGAACATTATCTTGAAGATCCGCGTTACTTGGATCTTGTGGATAATCTCGTAACTTGTAAGAAGAATGAATTTATGCGATTTGAAGAAAATCAAAAGGGACAAGCTCTTAAAACTCGATTCGTTAATCAAACAAAGGAGGTTAATCATAAAGATAATTTATTACAATAAACAGTTAAATTCTTTACATTTTCTGTGTTGTTAGGATTCATTCAATAGTTGGTCACCTGCTCCACCAACACCTGCTCCATCCCTAACCTTACTAAATTAAATCTTCGCCTCATCAAATCAATTACAAATTACTGAAGTCCCATTATCATCAATGAAATTAATCAAAGTCCTCATAAAAAGAAAGCAACTTTCATTCTCAATAAATCAAAAAGTTTAATTAAGTGCTATAAAATAAAAATGTTAAAAGTAATAAAATCAATCATAAATCCAATAAACCGTACAACAGTATTATGCATAACCGACGAAGGTTAGGTAAGCTTGTTGAGCTAAATCGTTTCTACAACTTTCACTAGTAAAAATCGTCTCTTCTACTTTCACTAGTGAAAATAGTCATTACTATTCTCAGTAGTGAATTAGTAAAAAAAAGTAGTGAAAAATTGAACTTTTTTGCTTGGGCCCTTATGAAAAGTCCCTTAAGGACTGCTCCGATTTTGCTCATTTTTGAACTTGACCTCAGTTATGACCTCAAATGCTTGTATACCAAGTTTCGTTGGCATCCGTTAACCCGTTCTCGAGTTATCGTGGTAACGGACGGACAGACGGACGGACGGACGGACTTTTAGATCGCATATACCGACTTCGTCGGTTAATAAATGTAAAAAGAGTTATAAATGAATTTTGTTAATTTCCCTAAATTTTTTTTGAAGAAATTAAGGATTTCTGTTGTTTAGTTTCGTAAAGTTAAGTTGGAGGAACTAAACAAAATCCATAAACCCTTATCAAATTTTTTCCTTGTTGTTTGATGCTACATTTCCTAAGAAAAAGCGGATAAAAATTCACAATTTAAAAAATTACAACAATAAAATTTAAGAAATCAGCAGAGAAAGTAAAAATGTTTTTTAATTTGATTTAATTAAAAAATACAAGCTAACATAATTTGATAAACTATCACGAATTCCATTTATGAAATTTCTAGCCTTGAATGTAAGTCAAAACTATTATTAGATTAATTCATTAATATTTGTATAAATGTTATGTATATGTTATGTTTAGAACTTTAAGTGTTGTAATGGTGCTTAAATAACTTACACTACTGTACGAAGTATACATGGCTGAAGAAGAAAAAGAATCATCAGATGTTACTTCAGAATCAGACTATTGGGAAGAAAGGGAATCTGATCCTGAAAGTTGGGATGAAGAAGATTCAGAAGAATCAAGTCCAGAAAATTTAGAATCCTATGAAAAACGCTTCATATCCTTGGTAGACAACAAAATTATATCAGCTGAAACATTTTGTGATCACAAGGACTACGTTCTCAGCTTTGTTAAACCTACTACAAATGATGAGGAATTCGCTAACCCTAAAGTCACAGCGAAAGAGTCCCAGCCCACCATACGAAATGTCGAAACCCAAACAGCGGAAAAAGAAATAGAGCCAACAGGGGCAGTAAGAAATTAGATTTTAATTCTTTGCTACTTAAGTTATTCATGTTTTAGTTACGCATCTTTGTACTAACCCTTTCTCAAGCGTTATCTAAATTTTGATAGGGCTTCGTTTAATAGGAAGAATTAAGTTTGTTTACTAATCATGTGTTTGATGTTTAGTTTCTAGATCAGCATCAGAGCTTCATTCCTCCGCCGATCAGTTTGGAATATATCATTGACAGTGCAAGAGACGAAATCGCTGAGCTTAGAATAAACAGAGAAGTATTTGTCGCACAACGGAAAGAAGTTAGCGATCGCCTTAAACATGTAAGAAAAACTTCTTTCTTAATATTTGCTTGTTACACTTGGACAAATATAATTTTGCTTTTATGGTTTTGATGTTTGTTAAATTATAACTTAGACGACTTTGCAATCTTTTTGGTATAAACTCTTTGGGTTTCTCGATTTTTAGTCATTTTAATATTTTTACAGAATGAGACTGAAACCGACTCAACACGGTTGTACGAATGTGAAGAAGCGATAGATGTAATTGACACTATTATTGAATACAAGAACGAAACGATTTGTGGGAAGACCAATGCATCTGTTCCGCTTTTGCAAGACATGGTGAGAAATACAAATCCTGCTTTAATAAATAAATAAATAATTTAAATTATTATTATTATACTTTAACCATGTTTTTTGTATAGTCTGGAGCAGAGGTAATGATGACAAGATTGAAAAATCTTTCACTGGTTGAGCTTAGCCGATTATTTAATCGATATTTTACTAAAGTAGTTGAACTTCGACTTAACAGCAAAGAACTTGAAAAAAATGTTGATCAATTGGAGGTAACTACTGGAATTGTTTCTTTTTATTTTATGTATTAATGTTTATCAATAGCTATTCAAGCAGGATCAAATCGTAGAAAATAAGCAACTAGTTCGTCGTTACAAGAAAAAGTTGAAAATCCAGGAGGATGTATGTAATTTTGTCTTATTAAAATATAATGAAATGATATAACAAGATTTTTAAATTTCAGAATTTTAAAATGCTCATGGACCAATCTAAACATCAACCACAAGCGAGTCGTTATGAAGATTCCTACGAAAATCATCACAGGAGTCAATACTCTCGTCAAGAGCATGGGTCATCCTCGAAGCATTATAGGAATGGAGTAGGAGTTTATGAATCCGTCCGTGAACACCATCCTAGTAGAGATCGACATCGATCAAATGTAAAAGGGACAGAAGTTATTAGGGATCATCGTAAAATTACTATACTACAAACTCAAAAACACTAACTACGCTTTCCTTAAGTAAGTATTTTCTAAAATGTTTGTAACCATTAAATAATAAATCAAACAACAAATAATGTACGAGAACGTCGTTTTATAAGCTTATTTAGAGGGAGATTTTTTGGCACTTTTTGGAGGTTCGGCAAATAATGTTGCTAATTCAATCTGTTTCCATCTTAGGCAAGAGTATGCGCGATAATGATAAACATTGTGTCTGATCTGTAATGAGAAAATAATCAATAAATATTGAGGATAAAATTAAATTATTTATAATTAATTACTTACACTTAAATCATCAAAATCAAAATAATTAATTCCAAGATTTCTTGCGAGTCTTTTTCCTATCCATCTCATAGCATTTTCATTTCTACCAATTCTTGAAATACGGATATCATCAATGAGATAACTAAGTTAAATTAACATTATTTTAAGTATTAAAAATATTATATAACATACCCTCCAACAACTAAATAGAAATGTTCTTCTTGAACTGAATCAAATTTCCTTTGTAGTCGAACGTAGATATTTGAAATTTCTTGTTCACAAATTATTTTTTTATTACCCTTTAAATAAAATAATATAAAATAAGTCGGTTTGTCTTTAAATAATTTTAATTTACCTTGAGACGAAGTAAGTATCCTCCTAACTGAAAAATTAATAATTTGGAATTAATAGAATAAAAATTAAATGTTGAATTGGTGTTACGCGTGAAATGATGAGTTCCTTAGTACCAAAATGTCCATATAATAGATAAAGTCCAAGTATTAAGCCAGTTACAGAAATTAATAGTGGCAGTGCATAGACTCCGAGGAGTATGAAAAAAGTGATTGAAAAAGCAATTAGAACCACAAGAAGTTTAATTCCATTCATAAATGTATCACTACGAATCCTTAAATAATAAAAACCATTTCCAAGATCTTCAAATGGAAAATAACGATTCTCAGTAAGATGCCAATAGAAATCCACTTCTGGTTCATATCTCCGCCAGTCCTTAAAAGCACGCCAGTGGGATTGTCCAAGTATAACCATATTTCACTAATTTATTATTAACTAAACCAAATACAGCTTACAACAATTGAACAGACAAACACTGTTCTAAAAATGTCATGGAAATTTGGAATTTCAATTGGATTACGATTACACTACAGTTTCACTCCAAATAAAAACCATTTCAAATAACTTAAGTTAAAGTTTAGCACACAATTTAATAGTAGTATCAAATTAACCTTCGTAAATTTACAATGAATAATTAAGTTATTTTTCGTTCGCAAAAAAATGATGCATTGAATATGAATACTAATGGCACTTATACACTACACTTCTGCATTAGCTTAGTCCAAGCCCTTGGAATCCATGGGTTGAAAGATTTATTTGATGAGATATTTGATCCTGTCCTAACTGAAGAAGTGCTTCATTAGCAGCTGATCTAACTTCTGGTGAATGATCCATTTGTGCAGAATAAGCTAATACTTCAACTACATCACTTCCACCTAAGAGACCAAGTCCAATACATCCACCATTCCTTTCTAATACATTCTCACTCTCCAACATTTCTACACAAGTTGACTCAATCTATTATAACAAAAATAAAATCATATTATAAATACATAATATTCTAAAACAGATTACCTCTCTTTTACGCGATGGAACTTTACTTAAGTTTCTAAGAAACTCTAATAATTGACTCATTTTATCTGTATTTGAGTCAACCAGTCGTCTGAGGAGAAAAACAAGGATTGATTTCGGTGGGAGAGCTGATGAAGGGATGCTTTTTAATACTTCACAAAATTTTGAATCGTCATTCAAATCATGTAATAACATTTCTAAAATAAAATGCAAAATTAAAGTAATGAACGAGCATATTTATTTAAGCATAAAGATCAATTACCTTCTTCTTGTATTTCTTGGACTAGATCTATGAACGAGGATTGGTGTTTAAAGTATCCTGAGAACTGAAACCTAGTTAGATAATCCTTAGGTCGTATTTCAAAAGATTGAAGAATTTGTCCCAGGATTCGATTTGTTATTTTCTTCTTCATTTCTGAATTTCCATCCTTCAAAACTTTTTCAATTTCTTTCTCTAATTTCTTTTGAGCATCTTCAACTTCCACTATCAATTCATCTCCACCGATTTTTCTCCAAAGTGAAGTTATTTCTTCGTTGTTTTCAAAAGGAAAACTTCCTGAGGGCTTGTTTAGGATTTGTCCAAGTAATGTACCTTCCTCTTGTAACTTTCTTAATGCTTCCTTTTCACCACATCGCAATGGACCAAATGATCCAATTTTCTTTAAAAAACAACAAACATTTTAAGATTCCACTCAGAACAAATGGTAGTAGTGTACAAACTTACATGCATGAGTCTAAGAGCAGATATAATGTGTGTATGAAGCACAGATTCCCATTCGTTACTCAGGAGTGGATGAGTTGAAGTTGGATGTTGCTGAGGTGAAGGTGTACGTGAATCAATATAACCAATTGAAATACCAGAATCCGTTGTCCGTCCACTCATACGACCATCCATTAATTCCTAAAAACAATAAACTGATATAACATAAGTTATTTGCAATTGTTTATTTTTAACTTTACATTTTGTGATTGGAGTGGTTTTCTCTGAACGCAAGGTATACTTCTTTCTGGTGATTCTTCACAATCTAAGAAATCAAACGCCTCAAGGGCAGATTCCACATTGAGACTCGAAGAGGAAGATCGAAATCCAGAATTCTAAATTAAATATCCAAGTTACACATACAGTAAAGGATCGAATCAAATTAAACAAAATGAATTTATTGAAATTACCTTAAAAAGTTTTTTGAAGGAGTTAGTATGACGATGAAGTGTTTCTAATTCAGGATATTGTCCTTGTACATCTTCAAGCAATGAAGCTAATCGAATAACAGCATCTCTAAGATGTCTCTCCTCCTCCATTTTTTCATTTTCAAGTTCTGTAGAAACTACTGATTCACATCCATCAACTTCATCCCTTATTGAAATAGCATTCTTAAAACTAAAATTCCCACTTGGATCTACATAAGCTGGTTGAATCTCTTCAATTCGTGGTGATTTTCTAGGTGCTTCAACAGAATCGACCAAATTTTCTAGACTTCGCTCCCAGAGTACTGCATCGCGTGTCCCACTCCCAGGATTATCAATTTCACCATCAACGTCTACATCTGGATCTGACTGATTAGAATTTGATGCAGATGAAGAAA
The DNA here is from genome assembly GCA_034699725.1 of Friesea truncata. Classification (NCBI taxonomy): domain Eukaryota; kingdom Metazoa; phylum Arthropoda; class Collembola; order Poduromorpha; family Neanuridae; genus Friesea; species Friesea truncata. The sequence continues at coordinate 52,035 of JAQGCN010000039.1, read as the reverse complement.
GTGTTGATGAATTTGATTTACTTAGATTAACATTGAGTGGATCTATTTGAAATTGTTGTGAGAGACGACGTTTGCGATTGGGTGAAACTGAGGAGAGCCGACTTGTTGTACCGATGATAGTCCCAAAGGAATCGTCGCCATTACCAAGTGGCCTATTACAAATTATATTATAAAAAACTCTATGTTCTTAATAGTAAAAATTTTAAATTACCTCCATTGAACGAGAAGGCTCAACTTAAGTGAACCAGTTGGATTTAAATTAACAGTCATCAATTGAGGATGAGGTGAAAATAATTCAGTGATTTCACAAAATTTATTTCCAAGCAGTACTTCTTTTCCTAATGTTTTAACTTCAGCTGCTTTTATATGAATCAATTCACCAAGAACACCACGAAAACTTCCATGAGGAACATCCCAATTTTGTTTTCCATCCTTACAGACTCGACCGCGAGATTTCCATTTCTGTGAGCCATGCCTCAGACAGATCTCAAATACATCACCACCCATCAGTCTTGAAAATCCTTGGATACCTAAATATACAAAAATGCGTTATAAATATTAAACTACAAACATAAGTATACCTTTAATCTCCATATCGAATACTCCAAGTATTTTTTGTAATTTAGCTTCAATGGCACAGAGTGCTTCAGTACATTCTTTAAACCCAGCTTTGACATTCGCAAGTGCATTATCCTTCTCGGGTCCACTTGAAACTGAATAAGCATACGCCATACCACGAACTCCTTCACGCAATCGCTCACCAAGCGTGTATTCTTCTGCGAGGGAATCAACGAGGCTCATTCGGTATGATACACCCTTCAAATATCGTTCTGAATATCCAACACACTAAAATAAATTAAACAAAAATTATATTAACAAACAATCATTTTCATCTTCAATTTTACATTATGAGTGTTATCATTTTAAGATTTTCTACCCTTCGTTACCTTTTCCATGGTGTAGACTCGTCCCTTTTTTTGTGAAAAATGCGAAAGAAAACAAGAAAGAGAAGGTTTAAAGATTAGAAAATACAACACTAAGAAAAAGATGAAGATAACTCGTATTCCTACACACATACACAATTTCTCTCTCAAAGATTGACCTCGTATTTTTCCTTACATTTGACATACATAACAACGCATATCCATACACCATACATTCAATATATCTAAAAATATTAGAAATGACTTACTTGATTATTAGGATTATGACTGATATTAGTTAAACTTGAATTGATACTTTGAAGTTCTTCCTGCGCTGCAAGCACACAACCACGTAATCCATTCCGTAAATTTTCAATGGCTACACGTGTTTTGCTAGGTCGTGGATTCTTAGGTACAAATTCATCTTCTTTCTTTTTTGTACTATTTCCAGACAGACTCCCAAATCCACTTAGCCATTTTTTAGATACACCTGGACTTCCATTATAACCTTCACCAAGGACACCTCCAACAACACTACCCCAAGGTCCAGTCCTGGAAATCAAATAATAAATTACCTTTAAATTATTGTTTAAATTAAGAATACGCAACAACTACTCACTGATTATGCTTACATTGAAACTTATGGAGTGAAGTTAATTTGATTATAAATAATTAAGAATTGACACATTGACTTCCTTCTATCGTGAGAAAAGAAACACAACTAAAGGTTAAATGCCCCTATTCTTAAAAACAAAAAACTAACTTTTCTGGTTTCTCTTCTTTTTCTTAAGTTCGAGTCTTAAATGAGGTTAAACGAAGCATACAAACGACCTTCATTTACTTATGCTTAAAACACACAAATAATCAGACCATTAAATTAATAATTATAAACCACACTCATTCATATCTTTAAGATGAAATTATGTTAAATCACAACAACTAAATTATGGTTGGTGATGGTGCCATGCATGCTAAGGAAGAAGAAGAAGAAGCCACAGAAATTCAACCAAAGGGAATCAATCCTCTTAATTCAATTAGATAATCTACTTTTCTACACCTTATAAAAATTGTCAAAGTTATAATGAATTTACCTTGTTTTAAGAATAAAATTAAGATACGATAAGTGACATGACATTAATGGAAGGACTCACACTCACACATTTACACATCCATATAATCTTCTTAAAGTTTATCTTTTAAAATTAGTCAAAATAATCTTTATTGATTAATGTGTAAATGGAAATTCCCAAAATTAGTTCCAAAATCTATTCATTTCAACTCAATTTAAAATGAATGAAAAGCTAGATCTTGTCTCTGTGTCGTATGTGAGAGGGTTTCGTTCAATTAATATTAATTTAAAGTCGTTGAAGAAGCTCTGCTCTGTCCTTATTTCTTGGCTCATACTGAAATGAAAGGAATTTTGTACTCTGGACTTTAACTTATTATTACAATGGACCATAAAAATCCAAATGACAAATAAATAAATTAAATCCAAACACTAGATTTATAATTATTCTAATGTAAGCAACCTAATTTCAAGGAGAAATTACTATTTACAACTAAAAAGAATTAAATGAATAATCTAAAGAGTTTAATGTAGCTACACGTCCGTATGCTCGTTTATGGTCATGCAATTAAGCTAAGCTAACTTAAAGTAAATGATTGGATGTAATGAAAATGATCTTACGCTCTTGATATTGAATTACGGCCGAAATTATTAGTTTCTACGACTGGCGATGGTATAACGGATAGACGAATATGAATACCATTCCCATGGCCATGTGGTTCGTTTGATGAAGATTCTCGTGATGATCTACTGCAGATACTATCAACGGACATTGTAGAACATGGAACAGAAGCGGAATCAATTAATTAGCTTCCGCTAAGACAAAGACTAAATTTATTTGAATTCGCATCCGATGGCCACCTCACCATTCACCATGAAACTGGAATTAATAAAGGTATTTGGTGTTAGTGTAAAATAGGAAGTTAAATAACAAGTTTTTTACTTACGCACTGGAAGGTGTAACACTTGTTAAATAAATTAATGAAATGAATTATAAAATATGACAAAGTCAAGGTCAATTCTGTTTTGATTTTTTTGAGATGCGACTTCTTCTCCTTCTCTTTCTTCCTTGGATTCTCAACATCAACTGCAAGTGAGGAGACCAAGGAGAGTAAATGGACAAAATCAATGGAAAACAACGAAAAACTCAACAATAATTGTTATAATAATTATTATCAATTCATACACATAAAACATTCAAATTCAATGATTGAATTAATTTTAAACCCTACCCATTGCCCGTAGGAAGCTCTTTTATATTTCATTCTGAAAAATGTTTTAAAAGTAGAAATTAAATGACAAAACCAATAATATTTTTAATAATTCTCTGATTTTGATTCTTTATTTTTAAAATTTGGGACAGAATCAGTAACGATCCTATACACTCAAAAAGTAAAACTTATAATTCATCCACTGAACTAACATTGTACAATATATTTAATGCAACTTGTAAATTATAATAATTATGTATTATAAATTGTTGAAGCTAATTCGAGCAGTAATAATTAGATCATTGAGTGAGTTGATTTTATTCTTAAGTAAGTGCTAAAGTTTTGTTTTCTGTCTATAAGAAAAATTTGTTGTTTTGTTGCAGGTCATAATAGTGTTAAGCAGTATTTTAGGAGGATGGAGAGTGCAGGGAATTTGTTATATTGAATAAAAAGATCCAAAAATAAAATAACTCAATCACTAGAACTCTGAAAGGTGAAAGTGTTCATGTAATTTAAGAATTTATAATAATTTAAAATTAATTAAGATTAAGTAAAAGTTATTAAGTTCATGAGGAGGAGTTTCCCATTGAATGAGTTTGGTAGGTGGGTCAGTAGTACGTAAAATACTATGGGAATTAATTCTTTCTTTTAGACCCAAGAATCTCCAGCAGGTTGGTGGGACAAATTGTCTATTGAATGAGTTACTGAATTTGTGCTTTCTTGCCAATTGGAATGGGTAGTTTCTCCAGAGGGACTGGAATTATATATACCACCATAAACTCCACGGGAATTGGAAACAGGACCATCGTATCCTCGATTCTTTTTCTTTTCACGATTCACTTGGGCATAAAGAGGTTCTCCAGGTTTTACCTAAAATTTATAATAAATCAATTAGAAATACTTCAAAAATCATAATAAAGAATTCTTGAACCATGCAAACGTGATCTGCACTACACATAAAGCAATGTCTTATTCACAGATTGAAGGTCAAACATTATAATAAAACTAGCAGTAGCACAAATAGTATTTTTTAGAAATATTATGCTTAAGCAATGAACTACTTGAAAAATTAGAATTGCTTAATTGAATTAAGAAAAAGAAAGTTTGTTAGCTACCAACGCACCAGACGCAGAAGAGGAAGGAGAGAAGAATGTTTTGGTTGATTTAGCATTACTGTCCAGGCTAATTCAAAGAAAATCAGAAATAAGATAACTTAAAAATGTGATAGAATAATTTTAGAATTAGTTCATGTAGTCATCTGAAAACCAAGAATTAAATCGTCTAATTTTGAAGAGTAAGTATACTAAATTTTGAATCTTTTCCATTAAATATTTCATTTTTAAAAAATGTCGTTACACTCCAAATAATTACTGTAGTTTGAAGTAAAATAGTAATTTTTTGGTAATTGGGGATTATCAAAAATATTTGTTTCTTTTGCTCATAATTAATTAGAGGAAAGCAGTGTGAGAAATTCCTTTCTTTCATTTACAAAATTTAGAATTCAGAAGATGACTGATTAATATAACATACCGCGGGAGACGGATACATCCGGAAGGCTGGAGGTGCATGAGAACCGTCAGGGTAAGACATACCACTGCCGAGCGTAACTTCTTCTCCCTATAAAAATAGAATTTATAATTAGGAAATAAATGACAAAATAAGTTCCTAGTTTAGAGTTTTACCTGTGGATATGAAGGGGGTGGACTTTTTGGAACACTATTATTTCCTCTCTGCATTGTTTTATCCTCGTATCGAGTACCACTCTGACTCGCCATAGGACGATTTAATGTAGAATTGGCATTGTTCACAGGTGATCCAGCTGAGTTAAGTTCAGTCCCACTACCACCTGGCCCTGGACTTCCACTTCTCCCACTGCTGCCCTTAGTTACAAAATCCTGTTCTGTCCAACCTGCTTTTCTATAAACTTCTCTTAATTCCTGAAAAAATAAATTAATTAAAGCATACGTCAACACCAAATACTCGCTCAATTACATACCTGATGCTGCCATAAAGAATACAAAACTTGAGATGCGAATTTTACAACTCTCGGTGAAAATTGCCTTTTCTGATGAGTAAGATAAACGAGTCTGTCTACTCCTTCAGCTTCCAAAAGTGATCTAATAAGGAAGTGAATATGTTAATTAAATTAAATTCTCTCGTGTATTAACTTCGCCAAGAGGATGTATAAGTTATTTTAAATCAGTACCTTGAAAATTCAGCATTTTTCTTAATAACTTCATTTAACGTAGCAAGAACAGCTGCTATCGTATCGTCTGATGTACCCTGATCGTGTGGCCGTCCAGAAGGAAGTTTTTGAACCAAATCTCGCATTGCATATTTTCCTAATTATTCATTATTTACGTTAAATTGTCAATAATAACCAGAAAGGTATGTACCATACGAATTATTTTGAAATCAGGTTAAAAACCAGTGTCCTAAGGCCTCCTTGCCAGTTTTAGATTTAGAGGCCTTCGGACATTGGTTTTTAACCCAATTCAAAAAAACTATTATTAAACGACGATTTCATTTAGAATTACCTATGAGCTCTTTATTTCGTTGGTCAATCGCCAAATTCCGAAGTGCTGTAGCTACTGCACACACCACCCGATCCACTTCCATCCGAAGAAGTTCTACAAGTACGGGGAGGCCTTTTTCTTTTCTAACAGCTGCACGGATCTCAATACTTGGCTGCCAATAGCAAGCAGCTAGATTTTGAATTGCGCCAGCTGCTGCTTCTAAAGTTTCAGGATTTGAACAATTTGATAAAAGAGCCAGGTAGGCTTGTACAACCTAAAACAGACAAGAGTTTAAATTATTTTAACACTAACTTTCCTTTAATCACTACGGATTTTCACCTCTGGCTGCCATAAAAGCTCCATTCCACGTATAGGTTCTGTTCTGTTTACATGACTTGTTGTTCTCGTTGTACCAGCATTCACAGTGACGGAATTACCTTCCTGTGGAGAAGATGCCGCAAGTGCAGCTTCTTTTTTCTTTTTATTTGCTCCAAAACAACCTAAATTGTCACCTTTCCCCGGTGTAGCTGCAGTAGCTCGATTTTGAGTCAATGGTGGTGGATGTTTGTCATAGTTTGGATCCTCAACCTCTTGACACCGATAACTTAAATTTCGCAAAATACACACACAGTTTTCAACACTTTTGTCGTCAATATCAGCTCGAGATAGAGCACATCGTACTACATGGAGCAAAGCCTCAATCAGTCCTTCACATTCACGTAGTTTCTTCCGGGCGTATTCCCCAGCAGAACTTACATTCCTATAAATATAGTATTCAACAATTAATAATTAATTAATAAGGAATTGGAGTTCTACACAATACTAACCTAAATACGCCGGACGCATTTTTGAACACTGTCGACCAGCAAGGATCCGGAATGTGACTTGCACCTGTCCCACTAATATTATTGCGATCCCAACCACTATGTGGAATGATTACAGCATTCACTAATGGAACTACTCCGTCGTCAATAATGGCTTTCTTAAGCTCCTAAAAATATTTCAATAGTTAATTTGAGTGAGAAAATAGATTTGTTGTGAATCGTCTTACCTCGCATGAGGAAAGATTCCAAAGAACTCCCGTGACCAATTCTTTTACTTCTGTATCTGGAGTTTTCTTTAGGAGTCGGACAAGTGAGGGAATACCTCCTGCACTTTTGATTGCTTTTTTATTTTCATCATTTGATCTACCATATGATAGGTTTCTTAGAGCTCCACAAGCATTCCGATGTACTTCTGGTTGATCGTGACTGAGGAGAGCGACCAGAGGAGGAATTCCACCCAGAACTCGAGTCTTTGTTTTAACAGCGTCATCCATGTAACAGAGATGCTGAAGGTATGCGGCTGCATTTGCTTTTACTACGGGATTCGGGTTTCCAAGGAATTGAATTACTTCGTGAAGATCTGGATCTCGCCACCTTACGCCTATACAAAACAGATACAGAAATTTTTATTCGTGTACAAAACATTCGATTCTGTAAACAATGAGTTTAGCAAGTCTGTACATCTTTGTTATGCTAAATACTAAAAAGCAAAAATGTTAATAGAAAATATATTGTAAATTATTCATGCTGAAGTTATCATTTCAAGAAACGAAAACAATTTATCTACCACTACCATGCTAATTTAAAATATTAATAAGCAAATAAATCTGATTTATAGAGAAAAGAGGAAACGTCGGTGACATTGACAAGAGTCCCCAAAAGATCATAGAGAAATTGGTTGAGAGACTGGAAGAACTGTTATGGATATGGCGAATAGAAGGGTCCTAGTTTTAAAGTAAGTGGAAGAAAATTGGAGAAGGTAATACAGGAAGGAAAGTGGTAAACCTGAATTATTCATAAGAGTAGAACCAGGCGGTGGAGACTCGTCTTCGTAGTTATGGTGATTTGAGTCGAGGAAGAGGTGGTGATGGTTATTTGAAGAGGTGGTACTGGTTCCTGGCATGGGTTGACCAAGCGATTGAACCCTTGGGTCACTATTTGCATTTGGCACTCCAGAAGGTGAAGATAGGTCTTGTTGATTGTCTTGGCTCATGACGGTTGTACCCGTTCCACTTGCAAGTAGATAGGGTCTCACAGGAAGATTTCCATAGTGGGATGTACTACCATTATTTACAGGAGCTCCTGATTGATTCCAACTTGGTACTCCAATCATGTAACCACCGTTGTTTCCTTTATTCTCTTCTGATTCATTTACCCACAATCAAAAGACAAACATAAAACAATCAAAAAACTTGACTAAACAAAACATAAAACGACTACAATGAAGCAACATATAAAACTTAGCAGGAATATTGCCATTTTGTATTTGAGTTTGAAAATTTGTTTAAATATTCCTTACCTAACTCACCGTAGTTTCCAGGATGAGTATTTGTGACAGCATTGAGATATTCTGAACGTGGACAGGGAATACCAGAGTCTATTTCTTCGTAGGCCGTCGGTTGATACCCGCCAGTTTGTCGCATATAGTCTAAAAATATTGTTAAATATCAATTATAAAACTAATCTAAACATAATTAATTTAAGTAGGTAGGATCAAAACTAACAAATAACTCTGGAAAAAGATAATATGAGGATAAAATGGAAGGAGAAGCATTTGCTTTTCATTGGTTGGTTTTGGGACACATTGTTTTTATTTAGTAGTGTTATAAGTCTTTGAAACTTGGAAGAAGGAGGTCATTCGACTTCTACTTTCATTGGCACTCTCCAAGTACTAAATTACATTGTATGTTCAAGAGAAAAGAAGATGAGAAATGGAGATCGCGTGAGTAGAAAGTATTTTGAGAATTGAGTCTCATCTGTCTCCTCATCATTTGATGGGATGGATACAACTTACGACGAAAGAAACCCATTTCCAATAAAGTCAGAAAAATCCAAGGATAGGAAAAAACGAAAGATATTTTTTGGTAGAGAATAGAATAGTTGTCCTTTTACCTTATAAAGGAATAAGAGGAAGCTCAATCCTAAGAGACATATTCTTATAGATACTCTGAGGTCCCAGATACCTAAGCTTCGTCATCTACTGGAAATATGCCAAAGACCAAAAAGGAAAAGAAGAAAAACACAAGAAAAGGACATAATTCCTTTCTCTTTCTTCTTTTCCCATTTTGAGGAAAATAAAGAAAGATTCTCTTTTTCCAAAACTTTCTCTTTTTGTCACTATGATCTCACTAGTCACTCCTATACTAACATCAGGAAAAAGGGAATAATCAGAGACATTTATTTTTAATATGGCCGTATGACTACTTTCACCAATGAATAAAAAGAAAATAAGAAGTTTCTTAACCCATTTCAAAATGGTTGGATGCAGCAAACATAAAAATAAAGGGTTATGTGCTTGAATATGAACTCTAGCTTTTTCTAAATCTAAGCGACTTGTTATGTTATACTTTCAAATCTGAACTTTATACTTTTGTAAATCTCAGATTTATATACAAATACGTATAAAATTCTCAACCAAACCCATTCATATAGAATAAATTCACAATTTTCAATCCAACAGACTATGGAAGAAAACTAGAAGTTTTCTTTTAATATTATACTAAATACACATTACACACCAATCTAGTGAATTCATTCCTTGAAATTGAAAACAAATTCACCTGTCAATTTATTAACTTTTTAAAAATTGATTTTTGGAATAAACGGTATCTATACTTTATTTTAATTTCAACAAAAAAATAATAAAATCTGTGTAATACTTTATGATGGTGATGAACTCATTTTCCTACAAAACTTTGATACTTTCTTTGCAGAAAAAGAATAAATTAAAAGTAAACTTTCTGAGAATTAAATGGGGAGAAAGTGAGTCGTTACTCATAAACAGAAGAAGGGAAAAGTAAGCCGCAAGTAGGTATAACTTTTCTATTTTAACAGATTTAATAATAACTTGAACGAGGTGGAAGAAATGAATTCATAAAAGGATTTTTTTTATAAAAATAACATAAAAACATAAAGCTAACATTAGTTAGTAGTATAAAATATCCGTTTTCTTTAATAATCAAAGTATTGAAAAACATAAAACTCACCAGGATTTAACCAAATTCGAATACTCGACTTTCGCATTTCTTTCTCATCATGTTCACATAACTAATTCCCTTTTCCAAAATATTCTTTAAAGACGTTTAAATCGAACCTTTTAAGAGTAAAAGATCAACAGGCAAAATCAATTGACCCTTTCGTCACATGTCTTTAACATTGAACCTTTTCTTCATGGTATTTCCTGTACTCCATATGGGCCACTGTCACTGAACCACTCGACCTTATCCACTGATTTTACAAACACAGGACACAGAGGGACACCCTTCCTTCCCCTCATCAGTCTTCCTCCGGAATAAGTTTTTTTATTCCTTCCGTTTCCGATTAATCTCTGTCAAAAGCATACCTTCCAATTACTCAGATTCCCAACATACTTTTTCCACAACTTTGAAAGAATACAATAATACACAAAAATCAACACCTATTCACATTCTGTCAAATTATTTTTTTAAACTAAAAAAAATCCTTAATCAATTCCTCTTACGCACCAACAAATTTCAATTCTTAATAAAAAAAACTTTTATTAATCTTATGTTGATTAACTACGAATCTATTCAACAGACGACTAAGATTCTACTTACGTATCTTTTTCAAATCAATGAATTCAACAAACTATCAAAAAATACTCCTTCCGTTCCTTTCTAAAAGTCTTTTCAATCTGAGCTAACCAAATCCATAAAATTGAACAAGTTCAAAAAAAAGTTGCACGACTAAGATTCACCACATTATCTCTGAATCATAAAAAGTGAACCTTCCCCGAAGACTCTAAGAAACATTGAACTTCTTTAAGTGGCATCACATTCCCTGTGCCAAAAAATCCTATAGCATGTTTTCCTTTTAAAATTTTTAAAGATGTGAATCAGTAATGTAAGATACAGATACTACTATACTACGCTAGGGAGAAAATACGCATGTTCTTTCTATAGGCTTGAAAATAAAGTCATTTATACAAAACATTCCCATTCAGTATTTATTTTGCCAAAATTTGATAAAGAGATACAAGATAAAATCTCTAATTTAAAAAAAATTAAAGTTGCGCTTTGACTTTAGCTTGCATTGCATCTCCCAGAGGTTAAACGCTTTACGCTTCCATGCGCCGGTAACTGGTATATATACTGGTGAAAATATGTGATATTATCCCAGAGAAATGTTTGCTTGTGAGCCAAAGCCTGGAAAAAATTTAACAAGAGCAAGAACTTCAAATTCAGGAGAGATACACTCCCTTTTCCTAGAAATGTAATTCTCATCTATTACGCCTTTAAAGACTCCACATCATTCTTCCTAAAAATAAAAACCCTTTTCCCATCCAACAAACTAAAGACACAGAAACATCCTAAAGAAAGCCAAAGTCACCCATCGAAACCTTAACTTTTCCTCTGAAAACTAAAAACTCTCTCAACCAACAAAACTCTATTAATAGGAACTTCTATTCACGTTTCCGGAAAACTAAAACCGCCGCTGTCGTTCCTGTCACCGCCTTTCATCTTCATCTGTCCAAGAGGATGTTCTTATTCAATTCCTTCTCTCAAGTCAAGTAGTAGTCTTCTCTCAAAATTTAATTCCCTTCAAAATCAAATTGATGTTTCCCTTTCTTAAAATCTTAGATTTAATCACAGCTAAGGAACCTGTTTCAAAATTCAATTTGTGAAAGCATTACAAGAGAAAAAGGAGGTGAAAGCTTTGACTTCTTTAACAAAATTTTATATCAACTACTTACTATTGATGTATTATTTGCGCAAGTTTAAAAGAAAATCATTAACTAAAATTCAATTGAATTCTAATCTTTAATTCATTCATTTAAATCTAACAAAGCAACACTGAATTTCTAAATCTTGAAGTCAAGAACCTCCTATCTTTAACTTATTTCAACAGGATAATCTTCAATTCAATTTTGCTGACAGTTTCATTATAGCGTAAATTTTTTAGACTTTTATAGTTTAGATTATTATGAATCTTTTGATACATAAGATTAAGTCTAAAGAAATGCTGAGTCAATTTATAAACTCAATGAATTATTATTGCTAAATCAATAAAACAAAGATAAAGGAGGTAACTTTTTTTACTGAATTGAGACTTAATTTTCTACGTGTTCGTATGAATTGACAAAAATATAATAGTGAATGGTGTCAGGATATATTGTTAGGAAAGAGTTTATACAGAATTCAATCAAATAAACGGAATTACCATTGGACCAACTTGATCTTATTTTCTAAATTACTTATCACGATAATTTCAATTGACTTCTTTGAAAAAATGTTCTCCTAAAAAACCTAAGGCAACACCATAAATCTAACAAAAACCACTAGTATTGGGGAAATTATTATTAATGTTATGATCTGAATGCGTGAGAAGTTAGGAGTTGACTTCTCGAAAATTGGAAGAATAAAAAAAAAGGTTTGCTCCAGAAAAAGGTTAATCAGCTTCCACTTTCCAGAAATAATAGCAGTAGTCTCATACTGAGCCGCAGAAGCATTATTCTACTTAACGTCGCAAAAGAGGGCATTAGAATAAGAGAATATGCTTTCTCTTCTTTCCTACAAAGAATGGATCAATTTTTCATTCTAAACACAAACACCATGTTTTAAGCTCTTTTCTTTCCTATTTCTAGTAGAAATGAAAGAGTATCATCCAATTTCAATTTTCAACCATACATGACAGTTTCAACTGGTATCAACATAGTTAAATATTATAATTTCAAATATAATTATTTTTAGAATATATATAAATTTTTAAAGCAAAAGTTAGCTCAAACATGAACAATTGAAAAAATCTTTTACATGAGAAAACGAAAAAACTAAACTCATTAAAATTGTAAACTCTGGAATGCAGAGTCTGCATATAAATAACCATTGGGTGATTCACATAATTTTAAAAAATTGACAAGGGATCACCATTAAAAGGAAGGAAACTGAAACCACTAATCTAACCTCTTTGATTGGTTTCTAGGCCTCGACACCACTTAATACTTTCTCTTTGAAAGGAAACGTGGAGTAGAAGATAAACTCTGCATAGGAAATGAGCTCGCATTCAGATTCATCCCTATTTTAGAGAAAGTGAGATAAACTTTCAACCTTCCCTAAACACATGCTTTCTCCTTTACAAAAGGCGTTAAGTGAGTCTTCTAAGCTTTTCCTGTTCTCATATCACTTTTCCACACACACATTATACGTCACCAACAACATATTTTAATACTAAAATCCATTAATTCACATTTTACCTCTCATGTAATTATAAATCACAACTCAAATTTTGTTATACCGTAGAAGTAATTTAACAAAATTTTCAGTAATTTTTCAAAATACAGTTATTTATTCGCAGTTGTTGTAGTTACCATTTTTTCGTTTAGCAAAATTAATATTGTTTACAACTATAAAAAAAAGAGGATGTTTGTTGGTGAAACTTCATTAGGTATAATTTACATTGAGAGAATTTACTTGAAAGAGCTTAAGTCATCATCATGAAGAGAATTTCTCTCAAGGAATACTTTCCTTCCTGGAGTGTTCGGACTCTTCTGGAAAAAGTTTTTATAAGAGAAAGGAAGAAGATGATGATGATGATGAAAACTTGAAGATGCTTTGGATATAAATACTCATTAGAGGGACCTTATACAACAGAGACAAATGACAGGACTCCTTTCCCATTTCTTTTCCAAAGAAAGCTTGACTTTCAACAAACAAAACCAGGGATGTAGAGACAAAATTTATGCAAAAGATTTGAATGCTTTCGTTTTCGTAAGTCAGTACAATCTTTTAATACACTTAAGGTTGGTCTCGTGTATTTATAAGGTACAACTGCAAAGGATATATTGTTTGATTAACTTAATAAAAATGGGCAAATCAACAACAATTTCAATTAAGATTGTTAAATACATACGTATATTGTAAATTCGCTACAATGGATAATAATGTTATGTTTAATTTGCATAAGAAACAATAACGAGCACCAAATCAAAATCTGAAAGAAATGTCATCTTCATCTAACGATGAAGAAGAAGATTCTCCATGAATCTTCATACTCTATCAACCAGCTACCATCGTAACTTCCACTTCACTCCATCTTGAATTGACATACCTTCTCCTCCTCTTCGTCACAGACTTTAAATTGGATGTCATTAGTATAATGAGCTCCTTTGTTCTACATCAACCCTTAGTTCACAAGGTGTCAGAACATTATTGAGAATTATAACCTCCTCATACACAGGACAGGATATCCTTAAAGAGAAAGGTCCTTTCTCTTGGACAGAAGAAAAATTAGATTCCCTTTTCTTCAAATATTTAAAATTGGCTAAAGTGAAGGGAAGAGGAGATCCCATCATCAAAGCCAATTATGAAGGTAGAATTAATTAAATTAGTTCGAAATGTTACATTTCTTAGCACTTAAGAAAATAAAAGGGTGAACCTTTTTTCTTAGAGGAGGAGAGCGCATGTGTTCATTTTAGACGAACCAATTGAATTTAAGCAATATTTTAAAGAGCTAACCTGCTGCTTCTGGAGGAAGGGGTCCTCTTCCATAGTATGGATCCTGCATTAAGGCTGGATCGTATGGAACGTGGTCCGTGGGGTTGTTAGTTGCATAATGAGACCTTGGATTTGTCCCATATCCTGTCTGACCATAGTCAGCACCACTCTGTCCACTAACTTGATTTGGTCGTAATACTCCTGAGTAATCCATTTGTTGACCATCAGGACCCATTTGTTGTAACTCTCGAATAATTTGTGTTACTCTTGTCTCCTATGATCAACAAAAGAATAGAACATGAATTTATGTTTTCAATTTATTGAAAAGAAGATGTCGAAGGAGGACAATATCCAATTCGGAATTTCTTTAGACGGCAACATTCGACTCCGAGTTTCAAAGTTCAAAATGAGTAAACCCAAGAGTATAAAAGAAAGAAAACCAATTCTTGCTACTTTGACCTTTTAAAAACTCAAACACTACTTCCAGTAGTTCAGCAAACTCAAGAAAAACCTTCAACATTTCTTCAAAAAATTGATTCAATTTATTCTTAAATGTAACAATTTACTTTTTATCATTTCTTAAATTCAAGAATTGGAAATAGCTGGGGGGAGAGGCATTGACAGCATTTTAAGCATATGAATCTAGTAAATAACAAGAATGGTTACCTGTTGGCTGGAATGATGTTTTAGTGTTCGTGATACAACGTGGGAATTAGGAGATGCGGATTCAGTGTTGATATTGTTTGCGTGGTGGTGATGATGGTGGGGATGGGGAAGGGTGTTACTGAAAATTTGTTGATGTCCTGGTCCACCTAATCCTCCGGAAGATCCCAAACTCTGATGGGAAGAATTGAGTGAATTTTCTGATTCAGAATGAATTCTGGTGTGTCCATTCGTTGACGGAAGTGAGACATCGCCCTTCGTCCTGTCATTGCAAAACAAAATAAAAATAGTGTTAATACCCAGAAAATTAAGCGTCAAACAGTATTATGATGATCAATCGATCGTTTCACAAAACTTTCTCACCAAAGCCTTGCAAGACCATACAAGCGGATAAACTTGCAGTAAAAGTTAGCTCTTTTAAAGATTTAATTCAGAAATTCTATTTCAGACCTCCGTACTATAGATTCGTTTTAACTTTTTCAATTTGTTTTTTATTTTCTCAAATTGAAGTATTTTTAATATTACTTTTCAAATTATAAAAATACACAAGGAAGACTCCACAATAAAAATCAATAACCACCAAAAGCAATTGCAATTATGACTGTTTGTTTATGATCTTACGCTATTTAAGATTTCGGTAATTAAATCATTTGGAGAGTATACAAAATTTTCAATTTTGAGTTATCTAACTTGAAATAGTTGATTCTTTAGTAAACTTTGGAATCTCGAGTCTTGATTATAAACCAAAATTAGGTAGAAGGAAAGGAAGAACTGAGAAATTTTTTCTTGCATTTAAAACCAAATTAGTAAAATACAGGCTATTGCTACTGCTTGTTTTTACAAATACAACAGACACAAGACGATAGCTTCGTATTTTTGACAAGATGTTAAAATCGAGACAACAATGAAGGGAGTCATTAAGTCACCTGAGAGACGTGTACTCTGTCCGAGTTATTGTTCGCTCTTGTCGCTCTTCTGTCACTTTTCTACTCACAAGACTAGAAAACAGGAATAATAATCGTAAGAAAAAATCATTCTGATGTATTTTTCCTGTCAATCAATTTCAAATTTAACAGTTTTCTGCTCTTAGAAACCAAACATCACTTTCTACAAAACTGAAATTTTAATACATAAATTCAAAAATATAAACTTAAAACTCGTATAATGCATTATTTTGGAATAAATGAATTAAATATTAAAATTTAAGCTATGAATAGTATAATTTAAGAAAGACTAATAATAAGTAGAGAGGAGAACAAAGCAAAATTCCAATTAATAAATAATAAAATCAACAATGGTATTTTTGTAGTTAGGATTTATAACAAAAAGGGTTGTAATGTATAGAAAGGAGGGCAAAGGAAAAGAATTTAAAAATTAATAAACAAATGATGAGGTAAAAATAAGATTGATGCATCAAGAATACAAATCGTAGATTTAGAGTTAAAATCCCTCAAGGCATTTAACAAAGTATTTATTAATAAACTATGTCTACCTTGTGGCAGAATAATTTCGACGTGATCTGCAAAATGATAAGCTTTACATACATACGCATCGTATCATTTCATTGTTTCCTTTTCTTTTAATGTTTGCTACTAAAAAATAACAATACTAAAGCTACAGTCTACGTTTACGTATTGCCTTTAAATAAATTCTTTATTTTTATTATGCTAAAAGTTATTTTGGCAATAAGCAAAAATAAGAATTGAAATTAAATTGCTCCAATTGTTTTGTTCATAAAGCCTTTTCTTTTGCTGCAGGTAAAACGTGTATTTCAAAGACTCAAATTTTTAACATAATTATTTCAAATCGACAATTTAAATTTTCAGAAAAAAAAATTAATATATTTGGAATTGGGATAGATAAGTAATAATGTGGTACTATAAACAATTTTAATAAAATTTAAAAAATATATATTAACCTGGGTATTTCAAAGAGGAAAACTGATTTGTTAACTTTATGTTGTAGTTTATGAAATTAATTGAAAAAGTTAAGAATTAAAATTAAAAGCAAAGTAAAACCTGAAATAAAGAGAGACCTTCCCGACCTCAATAAGAATTGAGTCATTTGAACGGTATGTTCCTGTCATCGATATATCGTATATACATGTAACGGTATCAGGTTTAGTTTAACTTAACTTTATTCTTCGCCCCCACTTTTCGTCTTTCTTCATTCTATCCAAACTTTTAACAACAAGGCCAAAAGACAAAGAAATTATTATTAAAACTTTAAATCGTGGCTAAGCATTAAAGTAAACCAGTTCGTATTCTCAATTCCATCATCATGTCACATCCAATTTTGATTTAAAAATTTCCAAATTCTTCAAACCCAAAAAATTAATGATAAGGAAATAATAACGATAGCCAAGAAAAAAAATATCAAATGACCAATGAACTCCTCAAGTTTGCTTCCAATTATCTCTTCTTCTAAATAACATAAATATTTGGTCCTTATTTTATCATCTTATATTTAAAGAGAGAGACAGATAAAATTTCAATAGAAAGAATAATAGAATACAGGCCATAAAACGACACAAGACAATACAATAGTACAAAAATCTCGTAGAACTTACTGACAAGAATCACCATTTGTAGTAACGGATGACAATGGAGTATTTCCATTCATTCTTCAATAAATTTAATGAATGTAAAGTTAATCCAAGTTCGGAAGAATTTACAAGGTCTGGGATTTGAATTCGGAATAGTGCAGGATTTGATATATGGTCTATAAATACCAGCAATCATTCATCAAATTTCATTCTGTTCCAACAAAAACTCAGTTTATCAATTTATAACTCCTAGTTTTTCAGTTTGGTTCTTGTTTACTAATTACAATTTTAGAAATTACATGATTTACGACTTAACTGTTTTGTTTTCACGATTGCGCATAAATTTTTAGAGATATTGAAACAATTGCATTGCATCATAAAATATAGGAAGCAGTACAAGTATTTAAGATTAAACGATATGGTCGTGTGATAAAGAATTTGATATGAATAATAATAAAAATTAAAGATTTATGCATATATTTTTTTAAATGAATTTCATTTAATTAAAACCAACCTAACACCTTCTCTTATTTTAATCGGATAAAATGAAGATGCCATGTCACGAACAAGGAGGACCGTGGGCTGTTTTTAAACTTGATAAAATTCATGTTACAACTTTTTTTTCTATCCAAATTAAATCAAAGGATTATTTGAGAAAAGATGTTTAAAAAGTTTCTTTGGATTGAAGAAGAAGATTTACACTTTAATTGCATTAAATACATCTTTTATTTAATTCCGCTTTAGGTAAATTCAATGGGAAGAAGTTGAAGTTATTGACTTGACCATTAATGTTATTTTATAAAATATAACTTATCAAATTCATTAATCAATTCACTTGTTTCGTTTCTACTTTTTTTGCAATTCTCCTTTGTTCTTAATCATTGTATTTGCATGACTGACTTCGTTCGACAAAGTGTCTCAAAGAAAATCTAACGGGCAAAACAAGCTTTTGAATCCTTATCAAATTCACAACTAACCATTAATTAAATAATAAATTCAATTCATAATAATCTATCCTAAAAGAATGGTGGCGTGGTGATCTCATTCAATTTTAATCTATGCAATTCTGTGACAATTTATGTCCTAAGCGCTTAAAATTTCCTTCATTGGAACACGTATTAAATCCATGAATACTACTCCAACATATCGTTAAAATATCGGTAGTGTTTCATTCACGCACATTAAAATGTTTTCAGCATGTTAACACATTGATATTACTCAACTGAAGTAATAAACCCAAAACCATTGATTCAGCATTCCGCAGCCGTCCATTACTTCACTTTGCTCAAGTTTCCGACCATGAAAAATATACCTTGTCACCGTTGTCTTTTGTCTATTATGATTTGGTAATTAAATTACAAATTCGTACCTTTGTTTCAAGAACCCATTCTGCATTTGTAACGATTTGCTAAGCTGCCGGTTTCCTTTCCTTTTGATTTAATTAAATACCGAGTGTTCTTATTACACTCTAAGCTGGACTACTGAGTACTGACTGGAGCAAATTTTTGTAAGTTAATCAGATGTTGAATTTGAGCTAAGCTGTGATTGGTTAATCTTGAGTAAAATACAAATAAGGAACTGTCGGTAGTTGATTAAGAACGTGAAGAAGCACATTCAGTAGTACTTTGTGGAGTGATTCAATAGAATTACACGAGATGAAAAATGAAGGAATGCCGAATGATTATATTTTTTAGGATAGATTTATCATATCACTATGATTGTTTGTAGAATTCACCTCACTTTTATTATTTGGTTGTTGAAGGATATTTTAAAAACTGAATTGATTCATTGACAAAGTTCAACAAGAAATAACACGTGATACACACACACCCCAGACTGAAGTTTTTTTTGAGTTAATAAAATTAAAAAGTGATTAATAAAGTCAAAAGTTGATAAGTTTGTATTTTGAATGAAATGAGAAATATAAAAATTGAGATTTGTGATCTGCTGGGTGTTATTATTATTTTGACGGATAGAATAGTAGGAGTAAGTCGGTGGTTCGGATCGACGCCTCCTCGTATAATGGCGGAGTAAGTCTCTAGGATCCTCCTGTCCCTGTCCCTGTCTGAGTCAGAAGAAGAGAATAAAGGAAAAGGGGAAAGGGAAAAGAAAGCATGAGTTGAGTTCGAAATGAAGTTTAGTTTTAGACAAGACCAAGAGACCTACCGCATACCACTACCACAGCAGGAAGGCCAGGCCAGGCCAACTTACAGAAAAAACCATCTACCAACCCTTATATGCCTTAACATATTACATTCACTACTATCAACTCACTCTTCCTTATAAAAATCCAACATACCAAAAGGAAAAGGATACAAAGATCCTCAAAATATTAAACCTTTACCTTTCTTCATGGCTCTGCGGTAACAACGCTCTTAACTCCCTATCAAAAAACGATGAATTGTTTTATATTTCCTTGTTTTTGTAGTTATATTTTACTATCTTTATTAATACACAAATATATCCCTGTTGGTACAGCTTAAACTTACTTTTAAAATTTAAGTGTATTTATTCAAAGTATAATAATAATCACGACTAATACAACTAAATATATAAATAATATAAATAATAAATATTATATAAAACGTTTTTAATGTTTACTTCCTCTAAGTTAGACAGTTGTGGTATGGTTAGTATACAGAAACCCTTTCCTATTCCTCACAGAGATGATGAATCTCTTTTGGTTAAAATAGAGGAGGCGAAGATCAATGGTTTTTAACATAATATATTAAATCTTTTTAATCTTATACAACAATGCTTATACTTGTTATATTTATAAAATGTAACTAACTAAATAAGCATGTTAATATGAAAAGTAGACTAATTTGGATTTGGAAAATAATAACTAAATCATATGAGACATTAATTAAGTTTGGTTTTAACAAACGGTAACAAACAACCACAAAATATTGAATTGCTTATTTTTCTATTATTTGTTATCCAATTTATTTCCATATTATTAATATTTATGTACGCCAAACCAACACGTAATAACTACCTAATGCACATTATAAAAATATTATTTTATTTTATTTATATAAATATAAAAGATTCTTTGTTGTAATGATTGCTGTAAATTTATACAAATGATTAATATAACTAATCTGTTAATATGTATTAATCTGCTGTGGCATAAACGTATATTGTCAACCCGAACGTATTTTGTGATAGCTAGCTTGAAGGCGTTTGGGTTTTGTGAGATCCTCTTAACTAAACATTATTGTGTAGGAAGATTATAAATTCCGAACGACCCGGCTCCGGCTTGTGTTCATACCAAACAAACATAAAAGTTATAACTTTATAAGTTTATCTGTACCTCCTTGAAACTTGACTGACACCTACCGTTGTATTGGATGTAAATTTTTGTTTTAGTTGTCCATTCTTAGTCCTACAGAGTACACGCAATACTTTCGTAACTGACACCTTATTCTCTTGGCGTCTCCTCAATTTCGAAATTCTTTAATTTTTCTAATTTTTTTCTAACAGCCCTGAATCCGTAAGATTCCTATTGATTTTGATTAAATCTCAACAGTGGTAGCTAAGTTGCGGAGAAATGACCCTACAATTTTGTAAATTTTTGGAAACGATTAAAAAAACACAAGGGTTTTAAAAAATTTTAAAAAAATTTCCAAATGTAGAATTTTTTGTGCATTCCCAAAACAAATGCAAAATTATTTACATTTTAATCAAAGTCGAACTTTTGCGTTGAGTAATAAGTTTTTTCAATTGGATTCTAAATCCGAACAATTAAATCATAATTGTAGTGTGGTTGTTATTTTATTGTTTAATTTTTGGACTAGATTTAATTTTTTTAAATATTATTACTCTAGCTTAAATATAAATTCCTAATACAAAATTTTGATAGTTTTAGTTTATATAAATTTTTTCGATTTGAAATATAAGAAAGACATATTATAGGAAGTTTTAAGACTGTTACTTACAAAATCATGAATACCTCATGAATTGTAACACGGTAATCTTAAATTCTAGACAAAACTATTTATAAGTTGAGCATATGGATAGTTACATACAACTACTGCATCGACTTTTGGCGTTTTTAATTATTAATACTCAATGAATTCACAAATTGAAAATATCCTCAATCCTGTTTGAGTCAAAATTTTCTTAACTAATTACTATCACAAAATCAGTTCATTCTATAAAATTATAACTAAAGATTAGAAGGTAGTATAAATTGAATTGATTCGACTAAGATCTAACAGAGACAGAGAGCAAAATGTTATCTTAATTTCAAAGCCGCAAGTGTTTTAATTTTAAAGCTTGATGGAACGCGTATACATACATGGCAAATCAGTTCCAAATTATGACACTTAAATTTCATTTCAAAGAAACATAATAATATCACTTACAATTTACAAGCTTACTGAAGAATATTATGAAAGTTTATATAAAAAAACATCCCCTACGTTAATATGTGTACAAAATCTAATTAAACATAAATTGTCACCGAATACTCTTTTCACTTGTAATTGTATTAGAATTCAGGGGTGAAGAAGGTATAAACCCCAGATGTCGGAGGACTGTATTTGCCCTATCGATTAACTCATCCTTAAACTTCCATATAGTTGTATCCTTGATAGAATTTTGACGATACTCTTGATCACAATTTTTGAGAGCTCTAACGCAATCTGCACGATAATGCTGTAGCTGAGCGTATTCTGTTCCAACTGGAAATGAAGTACAGGAACCGTTTAGACAGGCCAATGGAAAATGATTATGTAGTGTTATAACCCGATCTGGATTATGAAAACACTTGACATACTGCCCGGGTTTTGTATAGTTGCGAGATCTGTAGATATGCTGTAAGAAAAGAAAAGAGTAAATAAAATACTAATGAAATGAATACGGTTCGTTAATTTCAAAATCAAAATCATGGAGGTGTGACATTAAATATTTCATGCACGTGTATTTGTGGTCCCATTATAATTTAATCGTAATTTTCACGCAAATCCCACCCACACAATGAAATCACATCTTTTAACGTGACTTTTTATTTTATTTTACTCAAATGGAAAAAAATCGTGATTGAAATTTTGAGGAATTTTAAAATTATTCTTAAAGTAAAAAAATTAGAATGGAAGAACTTTACCTGTAGCATGTGTAGATATTTAGGAATCTCCGGCCACCAAGTATGCCCGTGCATCATGTCATCCATGAAATAAATGTTCCGAAAATTATACGATGCCCTCGAATCATTTTTTGAAAGCCTGGCTTTCTTGTCTACCTGAATCATTAAATCTTTCCAATTTCTCTCCTTCATCGGCATGATTACCTGATAAAATAATAACAACAATCACGATGTCAAAAACTTATTATAAACTGTTCGCTCTTTGGATCCATCGTCGTCTTCCTCCCTTGTCCAACCTTCTTCTCATACAATCACAATCTTTTCCTTTGAATCAGTGACTACTAAATAGCAGAACACGACAAAGAAACAATGTCTTATATACTTTCCCTTGTCACTTTGAGACTTAATTTTGGTCATTGTAAAAATATTAAAGAGAAAATTATACTATACAATATTATATTCAACAAACTGTAAAATATTCTCTATTACTTGAAATATAAAATACTGCAATTCAAAACTGAAAGACTAATAAGAGGCACATATTCGAAATGATAATAATTTACCTCATCAATATCTAGGAGTGCAATATATTCATACTGGTACAAATTTCTGTAAAGACAGTCGTTGTAAGGTATTACTTCGTTTTGTCTTTTATGATTCACCTACACAAAAACTAATTAATCAAAGCTTACTAAAAATATAAGAAGAATTTACTTTTTTCCCTAAATATACATGACGAATACGTGGGTCATTGGGTTGACCTCCTGGTAGGGTGAGTGGAGTTACATCGATTTGTCCAGTTTCTTGATAGTATCGAAGCACCTGTCAAAAATAATTTTAATGTTAACTTTAGAATTACTAATATAAATTTACAAACCTTTGTAATATTAGGATGAACAGCGAGCTCATAGAAAAATATTTTATTAGCTCCTAATATTCCTAGAAGCTCAATCCACTCTATAAGGCGAACCGACAAATCCTCGTGGAGAAAGTCCAAACCTTTTACACAAACCGCAAATCCATCTTTTACTTTTGGCTTTTTGAAGAGTACTCGCATATTATTGTTCGCATGATGACATGGTTTTTCAACCACTGAAACGGACGCTGGGACCTTGCGAATATCATTCACGAATTATAATTTAGTTTAAACAATCAAAATATAAACAAAAAGTTACTTTCTTATGGTGACTTTTTGGAAGTTGACATGCAAGAAGATAAGGCTGGAATACGCCTTGACGATAATTTCCCCATTTGCTAAACCAGATGTACTTATACTCAAAAACCTGCATTAATTCAATTTAAGAGTAAAGTAAGATAGGAGTAATAAAGTAATATTTAACTAGTCTTCATAAAGTAAACAATTTTTTGATTGCTCTCATTTTTTACCTTTGAAAAAACGGGTTCTTTTTCATCTTCAAACCAAATCTGGCACCAGGAAGTAACGTTTGGTTCAATACGATCCATCATTCCTAATATTCGTAAGGAAGGCCCCATTCGGTTCCTTGTCCGAATATCAAAATATGCTCCGTACATGTGCAATGTCCCATTCGATGTTTTTAATGTCTATAACAAAAAAAAATGTTCAATGCGTGAATATTTACGAATTCCAACTAATTATGATTTACCTGCCAAAATGTGTTACTAAACTCAAGATCATATACAGTTGGAAACCGAGCACAACTGGCGTTCCTGAAGAATTTAGGGCCATTTTTAGATTTTGCGAGTATATAAGGAGGAAGAGGAATATTTCTCATAGTTCCAGCAGCTTCAAGAATCATGTCTTCAATTGTTTTGGTTCCCTTGTCCACAAGTGGTTCTTCTATATCGCTCCATGAATTTCGTGAAGTTGTTGTAGAAGTTAATGGAGATGATGCAATAGTAAGACCACCAAATAAATTATTCAAAGATGCTGCTAATGTGCTACCACTACTACTTGGTTCCAACAGATATTTGAAATTCCTTAAAGATGACTTGGCCAAAGAAGGTGTTGAAACATGGGAACCAAGCGAAACTTGTGACTGAGATGGTGGTGCTGATGGTATTCGGGAATTAATGGACCGAAGATGTAAGACTAATTCATCATCGTAGAGACTAGAGCCAGCTGTTATATCCATTAATGGATCTTTTGCCACATAGTGGAATAGAGCGTAAGCCATGCAGAAACATAGTACAATTAAAAGCGTTCGTCGACATGGCCTCCCGTTCAGTCTCCAACTTCTCCCGTTTCCATTAGTAGGAATCATTTCAAATGTCGAAACAGTCGTAGGTAGCTGCTGCAGCTTTAGTCAGTCTTTGAGAACCTAAAAAATAATTAATTAATTTTTAAATGTTTTACAAAAATAGTCTTCTAAAATTCTAGCATAAATCAACTCCCTTTCATTTTTGTGGAGTAAAATGACAATGAACTTCTGAAGTATAAAATTTAGCCTGTCGTGTATGAATTCATGTTTACTGTTTAATATTTTCAAAAGTCATAAAGGTTTTCACCCTTTGATCTGCAATCTTAAAACCAGTTTATTGTTGAAAGAAAAATCATTTCATTTTTATAAGGACTGTGATGCGTGCATAAACTGACTATGGAAGGATAATATGAAATTATTATTAAATATACAAAAATGCATATGAAGAGATGCCATTGGATCCAACAATCGGAATGATGGAATTCTTTAAGGATGAACAGGAGATCCAATCCAACTCAAAATGCAACAACAATCAAAAATGAAGATCACACCTTCCTTGCGGTCATTGTGTTTTCATTCAATTTAGTTTAACCTCATAATAATTATGCAGTAATAAAATATAGATTATTATCATCTATAAAAATATCTTTTATAATAGTAACTAATTATTCCATCCTAATACTACTGGAATTCTTTGGTATTTATAAAGATCTATAATTGTGTCAATGTCCTATGAGAGACTACTACTGAATGTGAATATGTATTTAGCCCCGTTGTGTTAGGGTGTGGCAAAGAACAGCAAATGAAGATCAGCCAAGTCATTGGATTCATCTGTCGTTGTCTTCGTTCTTGGCTTGGACACATCCTAGTTTAACTCACTGACTGACTGTTAAGTTGAATTTTAAGGATTACATTTTGCAAATTATAAACGCAAGGGAAAGTATGAAAAAAATTGTGCATAATTTCTTTCAACTAACATATTACAGTTGTCCTGAATAAATTGAGAAACTTAATGTACAGTGTCAGTTGTTTTAATGGCCTCATATGGCGACAGGTTTTGCTTCTGCATTTCAAGAGGGATTTACTGACACATTTTAATAGCTTGAATAAGTTTTGTTACTTGAAAATATTTGACGATGAAAAATATTTTAATTGATAGATATGCAAGTTACAAAAATTGGAGAAATATTGCGATTTTCCTAATATTCTTGTAAGAACGACAAGAAAATACTTCCAACAAACATAGAGAAAAACGCCTTATTCAATTTTAAAATATAATTTCAATGTTTATAAATACATAAAACCAAAATGGAAAATGATGATTACTGTGCTATAAAGTATAATCTGAAGTGGTCGGTCATGGGTCTTAAAAATGAGATTAGTAAATTATTAAACACTAACTCATCATCTTTTAGTGAAAGTAGGGGTTTGTACACTTTAATAAATTGAATTAGTGGAGGTGAAGCGTAATGTTGGAATTATATTAATGTACCAATGCGTAAAAATCATAAACTAGCAAACATTTGGTAAAACTCTCCAACATATTTTTGTTTGTTGACAAGTCGATGAGACACAGAAAATAAAGTATAAAATCATGTACGAAGTAACCTTTAAACTCAAGAATTGTTTGTTTAAGTTCACTCAAGTTAAAAGAAAATCATGTAACATTTACTTCCCTTTCCTAATTTAGTAAATGCTATTTAAGAAAAACTGCTTCTTTTCAATTATGTTTGCTTATTGCAAAATAAAAATCTTAATTTATTCTGCATCAATAATTAAACAGTTTGTATGCAAAAATACGTACTTGCTCGTACAGTGTCTTTTAAGAATAATCAACAATTTTAAATGCAAACATTAATTTGCTGTTTATGTTAATTTAGTTCTGAATAATATGTAGTTCAAAAATTAAAAAATTGAAGTGTGCTTGAGATTTTTTAACATAAAACATTTTGAACATAGTTTTCTTCTTTTACGTTTCAGAAGTTTTGAATAACGAAAAATTTAATTACAACGGGTTAACTTTAAAAAAAGACGATGTAGGTGTAGGTCAAATCCTTTAACGACTAATAACCCGTTTTGTAGAAATATTTTAAAGTTTGTCATCCTTTATTCTTGGAATACAAAATATTATACATTCTACTAGGCTTATTTTGCAATTCTTTCATGAGATTATTAATCTAACTTTTTATAATAAATAGAATTTATGAATCATAAACGGTATTCCCACGAGACGGAATACGGAAATACCAGTTTATGTTCGTATTATCCATCTACTTGGTAATTTGAAATAGGGAATAACCATTGATATTTTTTCTAAATTGACCTTATTGTTGAATTTGTCATAATTCATATGACACTTTTAGATTCGTCTAAATTAATGTCTTGCTTGTTTGTATTTTGACGACGTGAAAGTAGCTGTGTAGGTAGACAAAAGGGTTTTGAACTCAGAATAATGAAGCCATGGTGCTTAATAGAGCAACCGATTCTTATAAATAATAAAGATTGAAATGAAGATTTAACTTTCATTCAAGTAAGATGTAGAGAGAAGAAGGATCGGTTATTCAAACGCCAATTGAATTGATTTGTAGTGATTATGGATTCAAACGTCAAATGAAGTAAATAAATTATTCTGATACTTAAAAAATGGAAGGAAAATTCTATCGTTTGGCATCTTGCTTGAACATTATAAAACTTAGTATAAAGTATAAAACTTTCTTGAGAAACTTTATAGACAAAAACGAAGTTAGGTAGTGATACTTGCGAAACAATTCTTAAGGTAGTATTCTTATTATTAAAGAAAACTTAGAAACATCTAAGTCAAAAAAGTTTTTTTTTGCATTGTTGACAATAATGATTCATTCTACATTTTTCATTTTTTAAAAACAGAATTTTTTAGTAAGCGTATTAGTATATATGAATAAGCACCGTATACCTTCTGTTAGACTGAATTAGTGAATCAATATGCAAAAAGTGTTTTCTCAATCGACACCTCATTGAAAAAGATGAGATTACTTTTGCAGACGAATTTTATTGTGAAGTAAATCGGGATCTGTCATCATAACTGTTGAATTTGAAGCAGAAGAATAAATTCCCTTGTGAGAAGGTGGATGAAATCGAAAGTCTGTTTGGGCAATTAAATAAATTTACACGATCATAAATAATTTGATCCTGAATTAAAATGAAACCGTAATGCATTCATGCATTTGATTCAATTTCCTGATTATAATTAAATATGAGTGCAGATCAGATTCTCACGATGGAATTACTCAATCTTTCCTTGAATTTTATCTTAATTGTGAATCATGTCTAAATTGAAGATGAGAGGATTCATACTGAAATTAATGAATAAGATGAAAATATCCTTTTAATCTCTCTTTCAATGAAAAGAATTCTGAACTTCTTTATATGGAAAAAATAATGGAAAGGAAGACCATTGATTCAGATGCTGCAATTAAATACAATTAAAATTTTCACTCTCATTTAATATATTTACTAGTTAAAATTCTTTTCATAATAAAACTTTGTAAATGAAGAATATTCAACAGTAAATAAAAATGATTACATAAGATTTTTTTTTATAATTTCAATTTTTTAATTTTTCATGTTCGTTGACAAATTCAAATCTTCACTTTCACTATTAAATTGTTGACAGTTTTCGTAATTTGCATTTACAAAACTACCACAGCAGATGATTTAATTTATCATAGGTGGTATGGTTTACCGCATGTTAAAACCGAAATGAGGGATGAAGTAACTGAATCAACACATAAAAATCGCGAGAAGCATATTTATAAGCGTTATTGCATATTCATACTTTTAAGGTTTATTACCACAGCATGCAAAGAAATATAACAGGAATTGTAATTAATACAAAGAGATGCGAATGGGAATTTATGTCATTTTGCAAGAACGAATCTTGTTGAAAAATTAAATGATATCATTATCCACTTAATAACTCAATATGCTTCTAAACCGCAATTTTAGCGTTGATAGAATTTGAAACTTCTCAAAATCATGGCAATAAGTATTATCAGTGGCATAATCGTTACTCAATTCTTGTTGTAGTAGTAATACTGCTTATTTTTTTATAGTTTTGGTGGAAAATTCTGCTGAATTTTTTAGTGAGTAAATTACTTCCTTTAAAAGAAACCCACAACGGAAAGATGGCTACTGATTTTAACAAAAATCGGTGATTGGATAAGCGGTACGTAATTTATTTATAAGCTTACAGTTTATGCTTTTTATACTACTCAGCTCTTCATGTTTAATTTTTTAATACGAACCAAAATTAACAAGAAAGCTTCAAGAATAAAAAGTTTTAACAAGCCATTTAGTAAAAGTGACTTAATAAGTTAAAATAGAAGTGTGGTTCTCGCCGATTTTGGTGAGAAATACTTCCGTTGTTAGTTAATAAACTATATAAGGTATTTAATTGAAATTGTTTTTGAGGTGTGTCATTTTTTTAAGTGATTTTAGTTTATTAATACTTGTGATAGATTCCTCCTAATCGTTTGTTTTGTATGATGTAATAAATAAGTAATGGATTTGATAAGTTATTTATTACAAACGAAGATAAGAAATAAGTACCTAATATTATATCTTTGCTTCTGAATTCAAGGCTATGACTCATCAATACTGCAATTAAAAGATGTATTCCTGAAGTTTTAAATTGAAGATGAAAATTCCACCGACGAATTCCCTTCAACATTTCGTGATTAACAGGAACCCATCCCAAAAATCAAGCGATTAATTTTCTTCCTGACTATTGCTATATTACCCATAGAATATTTTTTATAATTGAAAAAAATGAAATTATGTTTATTAGCTACGTGGTAGCAAAATAAAATAAGGGAAACCTTAGTAAAGCTTATAAAAATTAGCAAAATGGTAACATCACTCAGGACCTTTCAGATTCCATTTTTAAATTTAACTCAGGGTGAAACTTCACGAAATGAAAGTTTATTGTTTATAAAAATTAATTTGAAGTTAAAAACCCAGTAGCAAGTGAATCTTATTCAGAATTTTTTTAATTTACAATTGAAAATAAACAAAAAAATTTTGGTTAGTGTACAATTTTACGAAATGTTTCTTTAGTCCGAATTTATAAACTTTAACTCAGAGTTATAATACAGAAATGAAGAAAGACTATTATTTTTAGACTTGAATTATTTAAAAAATAAGAACAAAGTTTGAAGATTGATGGTATCTTTTGACACATTGAAGAGTGACCATTATAGATTGATTTCCAATATCACGTTTCATTAATTAATTAATAATATTCTGCCAAGATTCATTAGCTTTTTGGGGTTTTTGAACAGACTTTTTGGGGTGTGTGTTCAAAATAAATTCAAATTCAAATTAGATTTTGTGAAAATGTACTGGAACAATAATACCTTAAAAAAGGAACAATAAGGAAATCAGAGTGAAAAGTTTGCCCTAAAAAATGAATGCAAGTAAATATGTTATCTTAGTATACATTGATTGGTGTAATAATTATCAAAAACAATTTGAGTAAGGTTCGTATTCAAAGCTACAATCAGATGACCTGAATTTATAAGAATTATAAA
This sequence comes from Friesea truncata, assembly GCA_034699725.1. NCBI lineage: Eukaryota > Metazoa > Arthropoda > Collembola > Poduromorpha > Neanuridae > Friesea > Friesea truncata. Next base: position 21,778 of record JAQGCN010000039.1, on the reverse strand, counting down.
GATAAGACGCCTTTCAGGGCTTTTTCTGGTACAAGATCTTTATTGGATTGGTAAAAACGTCATTAAGTAGCCTAAATCTTTTATTCATACAACAATCGCCAATATTAAAGATATGCCCATGCCCACGCCGCCACGCCCTATAAAAAACTTTGTATCTTAATAAAAGCAATGAACTTATTTTTAACCCTGAGTTTCAATTCTAGACCGGCAGAAAATTTTGTCTGTATTTATAACAATTGAATTAGACAAAAGAAAATTTCTTTGTTGCTTCAGTTCTAAAAATAGACAAAGTAAAGATTTGAAACCGTCTTCATCTCCACCGTCCATGACATTGAAAAAAATCGAAATAACCTCTGTCAAAATTCTTAATTTATATTGGTGTGAAATAATTTATTTCCCATCACTAATTGAATTGTGTATTTAATTAGTATAGAGATGAAAAAATTCCATTCTCCAGGAATCGTGTGTTAATATTTCTATGATGATTTTGAATAATAAAGGACGAGGCCTCCAAGGTAATTAATACCTCCCTTGTTCCTTTCATGTTATCCAAAGTCATTAACAAATGTGGTGGTGATGTCAGTCATTTTGTCGCTTTAAATCCCATGTTCAATTGTTTAGGTACGCCTTTCCGTGTAATATTGTTTTCTCATATGATGTATTTATTACATTACGCAGTTAAAAACATGATGTCAATTTAATGTAATTTCTTTTACGATCAATCAAGGACGGACGATGCTTCGACATGGTTTAAAACATTATTAAGCAGGATGCGCGTTTTCCAAAATGTTGGATACATCCTTAAGTCTATATTCTGTCATAAGCGCTCCTCAAATCTTAATTTCAAAAAAAGTTTTTTGTTGTAGTGAAGTAGATTATGGTAATATACTATACGAATCTTAAATCCTATTTTACTGTCAACGTCAACCCAAGATGAAAAATATATACCCATGTCACACGGTTTTAAACTCATAATTTTCTAAATTCATTTTCATTTAAATTACACAGGAAGCAAAAACAGGTGGAGACAATTAGGGAGGTACGAGGACGAGAATAATTATATAAGAAAAAATTATACGGAAGATGATTGAGATGAGATGACAGTCTTAGCTATTACTTATACTTAAGAATAATTTTAAAAAACTTTTTATAATTTCCACTCTTAAATTACCAAATTACAATAAGAATAGGGGATGATTTTTAATGTCCGATTTAAATAATAAAGACTTTCCAGTTTCCACCTATACCCTCGTAAACTGTCAACTGATTGAGCCCACAAAATAATTTAATAGTTAATAAATGATTTCCTGATGGGAAGAGTAAAAGTTGACCAGCTCAATAAAAATAAATCAATCCCTCCACCTCATTTAAAGATACTTAAAGTTATTGTTTATGTGTCAATCCTAACTTGATTTTCAATTAATTCCTCACATTTATATTCAGAGCATTTTTTTTATTTAGTTTTGCAAGATGAGGAAGTTAAAAATTAATTTAGTCTGAGTACTATACCTCTCTCATCAGTATTTAAATTCAGTATGCTTTAAATATACTTTCCAATAGGATCCATTTCAAAATACGAATGGAAGAATATCTAGAATGCAAATGCTAACTTTACACAATTTTGTCATGCAGGGACAACTTCAGGGACGATATGGAGATCACTATCAAAATTATCCTATTAAACAATTGAATATCTTAGGCAATTAATCAGCCAAAACAATTTATTAAACCGGTTAACACCAATCTACGTTTTGATGGGAACAATATAATGCTTAAGTAGTTTACAATTCACCACAACTTCAACCCCTTAAGGATCCACAACACAATTATTACATAACCTCATAAAACAAAATAACATTTAATTTAGATTAACTCAAATGTCATAATGTAGACTTTATCAATTACATTTGTAACTCAACCACCATAGTTAAGTATTTAGTACAACAATCATTATTTGACATTTTAATTTGTATACTTATAGGTTATTTCCTTCCATACAAAGAGCAACAACCCAAGGAGTCTAATGACAATGTAATAAACAACAACGAGTATGCAATATAACAATCTTCTAAAATTAATTCTCCCTTAAAGTTTAATATTTAAGTATCCTACCTTCCTGCATGCTTCTAAAATTTTAAAGGTCGTTCACATTTTTCAAATCAGAAATATTAACTGTTAATGTGATTTGAAGAAGTCAAAAGTTTATAAAATGAAGATATGGTAATTACCTCGTATGCTTCCTTAGAGTCTCCAAAATACCTAAAGAAGAACTCCTTAACTCAATCCACTAAATCCGTAATAAAATTAGAAATTAAGATGTTCTTCATATAGTTCTTCCGTAATACTGGAAATGTCAGGAAATTTTATATCGGATTTATCCTGCTCCTTCAGGAAATAAACTGGAGAAGATATAAAAATCAAGGATCCCTGATACTTGTGTAAAAATATAAAGTCTCCATTTCTAAATAATGGATTTGAGTTTATATAATCGTAAGATTTAAATTATAAATTTTTAAACAAATTCTTTGGTATGATGACAATAAGCGAGAAATTTTTTAACTCTTTACTTGATACAAGATTTGTAAGGACTGGTTAATGCTTCTTTTGGCAGGTGATGTATCGTCCAATGTTCAAGATCTCATTGCATGTAAGAACTCCTGTTCTTGGGAACTTGAAAACGTAAGGAGATAGGATATAAAAGGGGTCTTCTGAAGACGAGGGATATCATTCCATCGTTCACACAAGTACATACTAGTACGTACACTCAACAGCAAACATTCAAAGATCTTCCTTTCCAGTTTAGGATTTTTTACCTTTCTTTGACCGTTTGTTGCACAATGCTTTTATTTTCTTATCAGGCTTGACTCATATCCATTATTTGGAATCTGGTTATCGCCTTCCCTCTATACCTTAAGAAAGACTCGATTTCAAGTTCCGTTCCCTTGGGCATCATCTCTTCCTCAAATCAATCTTAGAAGATCATTCATTTTCATAAGAATGGTATCTGATAGGCATCCCAACATCATTTCAATGTCCTGAATTATTATTTTTGAAAAGAATTTGATAAAACCTGGAAACTCTGACTGAGGTTGTTGAACTTAAACAAAAAATTATTTACGAGTCACATTTTCGCATGATGAAGATTTCATTAATATCCTGTAAATTGAAAATTAATTAATTGAATTTACTGTTTTCAATTTTTATGATTATGAACAAAAGTTAAAATTAAACGAACAGAATTGGGTAAAATAACTTCTGCCAACATCTCCCACCCAATACGTCATAAACTGATTTTGAACTACTATTATTTTAAATTAAATTCCACCTTATTAGCAAATAAGCCTAATTTTCAATGAAATATAACAATAGAAATCAGAAATGAACAAAGTTAAAATAAATCTGCACGCAATGTAAATGTGTCATTCACCACAACTATACCACACCTCTTTATGCTTGTTGTGATTTTACGTAACAAAACTAACCCAACTTTAAAACAAAGCCAACTGTTAAATATATTTGTTGTAAATAGATTTTTGACACGATACGCTTTAAATTAACGCATAGGATGTGTTCTATTTCTTAATCATAACCTTCGTGTCAATTTTATTTTCAATTTCAATCTCCCAAAATAAATGAATTCTAATTCCTAGATTTTTATCTAATGTGAAAATCGCATAAGATTTTCCAAGTCCAATTGTCCTTGACACAGCATTATAAGAGATTGAGTACTCAATTTATTTATTCACACAATACACAATTTTTTATCATGAGAATTTGCAAAGGAACATTACATGTGAGCCTGCAAGACACCGATTGATTTGGTGGACTAATTCAGTATAGATACTTCAACCGAACACTACTTTTTGCTCAACACTACTTTATTATGCCAATTTTCATAAAATTTTGAAAATTGACCCGAGTAAATTCTTTAATGTAAAATTACCATAAAGGAAATTAGAAATCTAAAATTTAGCTTTAACTGTAAAGAATGGTGATGACAGAGGAATTAGTTAGTTAGTATTCAATTCGTCTACGTAAGACGCAATCTTACCGACTTTGCTCCAATCGCATGCGATTAGAGTCTACTACAACTCTGATGTTCCAATGTTAATATAAATGCAATTAAAAATATTTCACATCTAAAATAATTAATTAATGTTTTAATTGGAACTTAAATATTTATCGGAATAATCTTTATTAAGTATTAAGGAGTTTTTAACAAGCTCCATAAAATTATGCATTCCTGTTCCATGAGAAAGTTTTCAATGGGATTCGAACTTTTAATGTGAAGAAATCATTTATTTTCAACATAAATTAACGATTTATATATTGCTCATTCGTTCTAACTATAGCAGTATTAAACTCCTAATGATCTATTTTTGATAAAGTATCTTAATAGACTCTATTAAAATAAAAACATGTATCTAAAAAACTTGATTAATAAAATATACCTACCAAACTTAATATATGTCGTCGATACTGCAGTCGACAAAATTATTTCAAATCCAAATACGTAAAAGGACACATCAAAGTAAAAAAACTTAAAATTAAACTGTAAATTTCACTGTTTTGCTAATATTAATTTAGAAATAATGAATACATTTAATATGTTTTATGTCAAAAGAGGCTCAGGAAAAGCCACACGTCCAATGAACAAAAGTGCTCCACTGTGATAGTCCCATATGAAAAAGATGAAGGGTCGATTAACTTCAAAATACTTCCCTACAACGTCATGAGTTCGCTGAATTTCAGTAGCAGTTATAGCAGCTGCTTGAGCTCCACGCTCATGAAGCTCAATTACAGTCCTAAGAATTTGACAAATATATTTTTACCATGTAAAGTCACAATAATATAAAATACATTCAATTTACTTGTGTGAGATGGAACTGACATGCAGATCGCTGGAATTTGAAATAATGGAAAGATTGCATTTTAAAGGATCAAAAAGGTCAACGATTCCCATTTTAGAAAGTATGTCAATAGCTGGAGCGCTACTTCTTATCCGTAGTTTCGGAAGTTTAACCTGAACATCTTTCTCTTCCTAAATAAGGAAGAAGAAGATAAAATTGTTTATTTATTTTTAAAAATATGTAGTCTTACTTTTAATGTAGAAAATAAGCGTTTGAGATTCGCTGCATTTAAATTTCGTTCTAGATATGACAGGTTTGATTTTTTAGGGTTTTGAGTTGGTTCTCCATCGGGTCCATTTTTGACACGATCGGGGTCTGGTAGAAGAATGAACATGGAAAGTCTTCTACCTCGGAATGGTAATTCCAAAAGTTGGGATCGGAGTTCTGGACTTGATCCCATTAGAACATTAAATCGGCCAGTCATCATTGGTATTTGGTATCTGCAATATTTCAATTATTAAAAAAAGTTTCTTTTAAATTATCAAAAGTTTATGCAAAGCAACCTGGATTTGAGATTTGGATGGAAGTGACCGTTGTTAACGGTAAGCGATGGATCAAAACTATTATTCCATAAGGCTTTTAAGGCCAATGCATTGACGATCATTAAACGCGTATCGCTTGGAATAGGAGATTCCAATAAATTTGGGATTTGTCCATTTGTCTCTTTCGTAACCCATCGATTTATTATGGCCCTTGCAATTGGTTCACCATGTTCAAAATCCACTTCGTCAATTGAACTGTTGTAATACTTCTTCAGTGACGATTCATAAACGGGATTTAAACTCACACCCGCCTGAACAAATACAGCGTTTGCTGTTTGTAAAACGCTCTGTAAATATAAAAAAAAGTTATAAGTACATATTTAACTATCAATAAGTTTTAAAGATTACTTTGTAATCTGGATCTTCTGCAGTGTAAAGTGATGAACGGAAAGCATCATGAACTTGCAATGGTAGAAGTCCGCCATTTTTGTAGTACATTACTTCTTCAAGTTGTGTTTTAGTTTTAGAGCCTGGTTCCGCACCCATTAAAAGTTGAGTCAACACTACAACAAGACTAAAATATAAAATATTAGTTTAATAAAATAAGATGAAAAGGAAATTAATTATAGTTTTTATTTACCTACGAGGAGATACAACAATATTTTCTTCAATATTTGTATCTTTTGTTAAATGTCGAAAAAAAGAAAGTGCAAATTCAAGATGAGCTCTGGACAGTCTTTGAAGATTTGTTGCATCTGATGTATCGGATGCTTCGGTAGACAGATGACTGAAAATCGATAAGACTAGCAGAATCTGTAGCTTCCTTGACCAATTCCATTTTGAAGTGATTGGGTTCATTTTACAAATAGGAATTTTATAATTATGTCTTCAAACTATAAGACTACTGGCTGCAATATTTCACCCCTTCTCTTTGGAATTAATGGTTTCTAAAAACAAAATTAGGCTTAATCGATTCCACAAGGAAGGATTGATTTTAGGCCAATTGACCCTAATTTAAAATTTATTTCCCTATTTCCTTTTTTGCATATTAACAACTTTATATCCCTAATTTTTCACAGTAAACTTGATATACAATATTTGGGTGAAGAATCTTTGCCGTTGTGTCTCAGGTCTCTTCAATAACACAACTAAACACTAAAGAACTAAAACTAAAGGGCATACCACAATTATTTTAATGTTTTTCGGCTAAAATCATTGGGCAGAACTATCTTAAATGAGCAAAGTCAAGATACTAACTGCTCTTTATCTTTATTAATGACACTAAATGCTTAAACCTTATTTACACTTGCACTCTGGTTCTTATTTAAGGTTAATGGCACTGATCACTACTGAAGATTAAAAACAAAAGTTCAATTTTTGAAAAGATACAACACCACACCACTACCAGCAGTTAAAGATACAAATAAATAATCAGGAGAAACTAATCTAAAATGTATAAAAAAAGAAATTAATGAAAATAATGAATTATAATGTCACTTCTAATTATTTCAAAAGGTTTCTTTTAAAGGCAACCAATGTGTTGCCCTATAGAAGACAAATGCGTAAAGAATTTACAAAAATTAAGAACTCAAACGTCTCTTTGGGGGTAAGAACAACAGCAATAACGGGATTTTCTATTCTTCTGTGTCTGTATTTGACAAAGTAACCCTTTTTGGTAATGCTTTCTTTCTTCATGAAAATAAAAAAAAGTCTTTTTTAAAGCAGAACATAATCTAACTAAATTGAAATTAAATACAACTAACAACAACCTCTATAAAGTTGTTTTATTTCAAATTGCCAATTAAAATAAGAAAAAAAATTCATGAGCCTTGCTATTAATGGATAAGGTTATTTTCCTTTGGAAAATTTGGTGTAGAATTATTATGGTTACGATTTACCATTTATATCCACCTAATCCTAATAGTCCTTCCTAATCCTACCTAAGAAATAAATTTCAATTATTTATTTCAGCGATCAAAATCGAGTCACTTGAAATTTATTGAATCACTGACTGAGACGACGGAAGCTAATATTTATTTTTAAAGCTTCAAAAAAATTCCCGGCAAAAAATACAAATTTTTGAAAGGGAAGTATTGAAGGGGCGTGGTTTTGAGAAAAAAGTGACCAATCACTGAACTGGAAATGTTTTCAAAAGCAAAAAATGCTTTCCCGCTCTTTTTTTCTCAATTCACCCAAAAAAGTTACGATTTAAGATTTAGAGGCGGGAAGCAATTTCAGAAGTTCAAATTTTAAATATTCAATTAATTTGTCAAAATCAAACAGCATTATTATTTCTTTAATCATTTTATAATTTCATGGTAACATTGTCATGGACTCTAGTTTTTTATGCATAAACAAGCTACAAGCGTTGTTAAATGTACGCTCGTTGCTACGATAAGCTGAGTATTTTACGGAAGGAAGGGGATTTAAAACTTAAAATAGAACAATTAAACAAAAGGAGAAAAATGATAATAATTAATCGTTCATTAAGTTAAATAAAAATTCAACATTCTTACACAATCAACATAATTGGAAAATAATATTTATTACTTAACACTAGTTATGAATAGGTGGTAAAGGTTTTGCACTTTGACACAAGAGCTTTTATAGGTGTTAAGTTTATCTTTATAGTTTATTTCCAATAACAATCTCGTTCTGAACCGGGCATAGAAGTAAACTCATTGCAAAGCAAAAGGACGCACTACGTAACCCATTGAATATCGTGGAGTGACGGGAAAAATTCGTCGATGTCAACCTCTCCTTCCCCATCACGATCTTGATCTTCTATAAAAAATAAAACCAAAACAAAAATGAAACGAACAACACATCAAATGCTAACTTTAGATAATCAATTAAATTAAAGAAGTAAGATAAAGTTAGAAGTTACCTTCATCACCGATATCTTCATCTTCTTGCTCTTCTTCTTCTTCCTCCACTACATCCTCTTCCTCATCATATATGCCGTCTATGTCCATGTACATGTATTCGTCGTTCTCGTAATCATAATCATCCTCTACGTTTTCCTCTTCTTCTTCTCCATTTTCTATGGTCTTTTGTCTCAAGTACTGCACGAGTTTATCCTTATCCTGAAAATAAGATATTAGAACTTCATTAATGTCTGTCTCTGATAAGAGATCTTATAATTTTGTCACATTATAAGCGTTGAAATGGTGTGAGTGAATCATACTTTATGTATTTTGTACAAATATATAAGTTATCGAGTTATAAAAAGACTTAAAGATATTCGCATTCTCATTACCAAGGGTGCTAAGCATTCTGTGGACCGCATGACAATGACTAACTACGCTGAAAAGATGAACGATGGTATTATTAATTATTGGTCTGCAGAGAAGAACGGACGGAAGCCGGTTGAATTGAAGATCCTTAAATGATGGAAAATGTATAGTACAAACGCTGGGTCTTCTGGGGTGTAGAATTTATCAACCAGAGTTTAGCTTTACAAGTTGTTTTTACTTTAAAACAACAAATTAAAATCAATCTGAGGAGAAGTAACAACAACGCAACGGTAAGTTCGTGGCGTGGTCGTGGTAGACCCATGCATTTATATTGAGATTTCCCTCCTCTCTAAAATTTGAAATGTTGGAACAAAAGTTACACACAGACAGACAGAACAGAAAGTTGATTCAATTTTTAGAATAATTTAATTTACTCAGTCAGTTTCAGTTGTCAGTTCAACATCAGTTTCAGTACACACAGCCTTAGGAAGGAAGGATGTTGCTGCAGGAACCAATCATTGGAACTGAAGACACTGCGACTGCAGAAGCGGATGAGTGTTTTTATTCTTGGACACTGGAAGATTTAGAGAAATGTTCAATAATCCATTGGTATAAACTTTGTAAAGATTTTACAATTAGAAGTAAGATGATAAAAGTTCCAATACGAGCTATTACGTATCTTCAAGATGAAAGTACGAATCTCCCCATCGGTGTAGATACATCTGGAACTTCAGCTGCAAAAGTGCACAAACAAAATAAATTAAATTACAGTAAAAATGGAAATCGACTCTCTTCAGATGAATCAAGCGATGAGGACGAAGAAAATAATGGAGGATGGTCCTCTGACGAATTAATCTCATCCGACGAATCATCAACTCCAATTAGAGGTGCATCACCATCTAGCTCGTCATTTAGTCGATTTAAAGATTTAGACAATTGGATGACAAGAAATATTCACAAGCTCGGTGGTGCTGTATTTCCAAAAATCAATTGGAAAAGCCCTAAAGTAAAATACAAAATAAAAAACCTTCTGAATATCCTAAGTTTATATCCGTTGTATTTTATTTTCAGGATGCTACATGGGTTGCGTTTAATAAATCCATGAAATGTTTTATTCCTGGTGACGTATACTTGCTTTTGAAGTGTTCAACTCGTGTTGCTGATGTGATGGATAACTCGATTTATGCGGTACAACAGCAAGATAACTTAAAATTAAATTATACTTAATTGTAGCGTTGAAGAAGGATGTTTGCTTTTTTTTTAGGGTTGCTCCAATTACAAAAAAGAGCCTGTGCAACTATATCTAATACTTCGGACATGGGTTGACTTTTCACCTGCGGCAGAGTTCCGTTGTTTTGTTATTGATAAGCGACTGACAGGTATGCATTGTAATATGTGCACTGAATTTTATGACTAAATGGAATGCAAAAAGATTAATTTTGATTTCATTTCAAACTAGGGATATCTCAAAGAGACGTTTCTGCAAATTATCCATCGTTAAAAAAAGAACGAGATAACATAATTCAAGATATTCATAACTTCTTTCAGAAGCTCGTACCAAACATTGAACTCACTCATTGTAAGTGTTTACTGTTCGATTTTAACAGTAATACTGCCCTATTTTATTAATTTGAACGTACTAGTAATAATAATTTTATAATAATACTTTGTTTAGTAAGTTGTGTTTATTTTACAGATGTCTTTGATGTAGTACGCTTAGCACCAACATACGTGAAACTTATTGACTTGAATGTCTTTGGATTGGTAACAGATCCTGCCCTATTTTCTTATAAAGAACTGAAGAATACTTATAGCGAAATGCTGTCCAGAATTGGTAAGTCTTAATTTTAAATTCTATTTAAAAGTTATACAGTGTAAATCTGTTTATCAACAAAGCAATAACTTCAATTTTGTTTTTGTATAGAAATGGTAAGTCATGGCGGAGGAAATTTGTTAAATACTGGAATTTATGGCGAACCAGTATTTAAATACATTGACAACGAATCTATGCTCACTTATCATCCAGATGTAAATGTCGGTCCAAGGCTTTAAAAACTTGCAACTTTGAATATCAAAAACTGCGAAAATGAATATTCAAAGAATTAGAGTTTCATATTAGCTATTTATTTATTTATACTTGCGAAACATTTTAACTTACTCCAATTCTGTTAGGAACTGAAGCGAAAAAATTTGGTTTATACGAAAAAATAGCGAATCTTTTACAAATATGACGACTGTGTACTGAAAAGAACAGGTACTATCTTAAGTATTTTTAGTAAGCTTAATCCCTGTTTCAATTTGAATTTTCCTATATTTTTAAATAATTCAATCAATGATACAATCAACCATACATCAATTAATAATCTTCAATCACAGTTGAATGTCCTCATAAACATTAACTTTAAAACTAAGAATTATATTTGTAAACTATGCTATAACTTTCTATCTCTTCTAATCTGAATTAAAGAAATATTTTAGTTAAATTAAACTTTAACTGCTTTAAAAAACTGTGAAATAATTTTTCAACCCAAGATTAGCACCAAAACGTTTAATCGAGAAAAAATTATATTTTTTTTGAAAAGTAGATTTTGATATCCAATTGATCAGGAAAAAAGTTTGCGATACGAAGAGATAAAGAGAGGTGCGATAATTTGGAAAATGATTTACTTCAGAATCTAGGAATTATGATTAAGAAGCTGTTGGTGCTGGTGGATCAAAACTTGGTCCCTATAAACAGAGTGTTGGTAAATTCCTAAAATTAATAAAGGTGTTAAATAATAAAACTTACAGCTCCATCATCATGACCTTTTCCTGGTGGAACGCTTCGATTTGGTCGCATGAAATACAGAACTATAGCAAATAGGAACCAAAATCCGATAAAGAGCATCCCCATGTCACTTCCACCTCCTGAGCCTCCACCTTGGCCTGTTTAGAATAATATTCAAATAAATCCTTATTTCTTCATTTTAAAACTATAGCATTATTAATTTACCATCTGTTAAACATTCATTTTCGGTACAGTAATCCTGAGTTTGCCGAATCTAAAGAACAAAATAAATACGATGTCACTTTTGAAGGAGATACACAAGATAAATGACAAGTCGAACTTAATCTAACTTAAGACTACAAAACTTAGAACTTATTTCAATAAATCAAATATCGCTTTTGAATAAACATATTTTGGATCGGAATGGATTAGTTAAAATCTTTACCATATTGATTAGTCTTCTAGTAGCTAATTCGTGACTCCATATGCATTCGCATCCATCGAAACTACCACCATCTCCACCGTCTCCGTCCATACTTGTTTGATTATGTTTTATAAGGTAACGCCCAAATGATTATCTGAATTTGGAATTTATCTAGTTTACATAAATCAAATTTATTTTATTTGAACTGATCAAAAATTAGTGGAGAAAGTTTTCGTTTGTTTACTTGGTGGTGTTTATTTCTTTACAGAAAATCCGTTTGTTTGTTGGTATCCTTGGAATTGTAAAATCAAGAAAGGAAGACAAAATGAAGAGTTGTTGTGATAAAGTGTAATCCGTTTACCCGTTCTGTAATAAATAAATAACAAAATGATCACCACAAGTAAAATTTAATTTACTAAATGATGAGTTAAATTATGTTTATTACACCACGAAAAAAAGAAGGAAATTGAACTGAAGTCTTTACTTTAACTTTAATACAGCAGCCTTTTGTTATTAAAAAGGAGAATAAACAGTTTAACCCCTTTTGTTTTATTCACAGATTAGTTAAATACAAAAGAGTTGTACGATTGGAATTCTGTCCGTCTGCTACTTTTTATATGTGAATGTGAGCATTCCAGTGTTGCACATTAGCACATTTTATTACAAGATGAAGAAAAAAATTAAATTAGTTTTTGATAGACTAGTTATTTTAGTTTCGTTTCTTAAAATTATTAGTTTACTGCTCAATAAAATAATGCAATCGATTCGATTTGTTTCATTTTGAATTCTATTCATTTATTACAGTGAAAACATAGCGGTTTCTTACAATGTTTCTATTCGAAGCATTTATTTTGTATCACGTTAAATTTAAGCACCCGTTTAATATTTATAAAACTTTACAAAATACAACACGGTGCTCAAATAATACAATGCTAAGAAAAGAAGAGGGAGACTAAACTCCACTTTTATAACCTTATCTATAAAAAATAAAACTCTACAGGGCAACTTCTGATTGGACGACAGTTTTCAACGTCACATTCGGGAAACAATGAGCGTCTTTCCTTTAGAAAGGCCTTGGGTTATCCAAAAAATTTAATAAAAAGTTCTAACAATTGGATAATTTCAAAGGTTATACATTAATTTTGTTGACTATTCAAATACCATTCCTTTAATTAAGATCAGTAATTATGACACCTAAACCTAGCTTAAATAACTAATGAACTGACTTTTAGTAGAGAAATTAATAAAGTTCACACGACACACCACACACACACCATCATGATTTTTTAAGAAAAAACAAGCTTTTTAATTATTTTTTAGTATTTGCTTGGGAAAGCGCATATGCAATTTTATTTTCCCATTCTTGTTGATTTTAATAAGGAATAGCAAAGTGAAAATTACATATGTAATATGTAATGTATTGAAGTTAATAAAATAAAAGGTTCAAACTTAAGTTGATCCCCCCGTGGAAGAAATATGAAAGAATGGGATGGATATATTACCTAAAAATCATTTATTAAGGTTAATTCTGACAGATTATGTATGTGGTTAAAATAGAAATAGAAAGGTCTTTGTTAACTCCTTTTTATATTTAATCAACCAAAAGCTTTTACTTTTTAACTATTGGAATAAAAGAAATACTAAACAAATCCCACAGAAAATAAATATTAATTCAATTTTTAACTTTCAAAGGAACGCTTCACGCGTCCATGGATATTATAAGTTGCAATGCAAATACTATTTTAGTTAATCTGAAAATATGAGAACTTCTTATTGAGAAGCATATGAAACGTATAAATATTTATTTACTTTGTTAGTATTTTCAACCTTCTTATTAATCGAGATGAATTAAAAATAAATCACCATTTTGAAAAATTAAACTCTGATGATGCTGTAGCTTTAACTATTTTCTTGTTCGTTTCACTATATATTTCAGGAACTTCCCATCTAAAATAAAGTTGAAAGTTCGATCAAAGTTAGACAAATTAACAATTAAAATTAGAATAACTTACTTTCTTTTAATAAGGTATTTCCCAACTCCGAAAGATTTAACAGCTTTATATTCAATCGCTTTCGGTTTCTCTGCTTTTCGCCTTTCTTCAATTTGTTTTGGTGATTCTTTTTCTCGTTCTGTTTTAATGATTGCGTCAACTTCTTCAAAAGGATTGGTGAATATTTCAGTTTTGAGAATAAGAATATTTTCAACAGGCCTATCTTTATTATCAGTTTCTATCTTCTCCATAGCTGATAGAGTATCCATCCCACCAACAACATGACCAAAAACTGTATGCTTTCCATCCAGGTATTTACAGGAGCGATATGTGATGAAACTGAAAGCAATAAAAACAAATGGGATAACATAAAAATAAGGATGATACTGATAGGATTTAGGAAGTTACAATTGGGATTTATTTGTACATGGTCCACTGTTCGCCATGGATAATACGCCTCTACCAGTATGAGTTAAGTGAGTACGGCATTCGTCTTCAAAGGGTTTGCCCCAAGCGCTTTCACCTCCAGTTCCAGTACCTGTTGGATCTCCTCCTTGGATCTAAAATTAATTAATTACGCTATATCTTATAATTTCCTGTCTTTTTAAGCAATTATACCATGAAATGCTTGATTGATCTATGAAATTTTGTCCCAACATAGTATCCACGCTGACATAAAAGAATAAAATTCTCACAAGCTTTTGGTGTTTGGTCACAGTATAATTCTATATTCATTGCTCCGGCACTTGTTGTTAGTCTCACATAGCCTAGAAAACATACGAAAAAGAAAAATGAACAATTAATTTAGTTCCAATGGACGATTCACAGAATTTTTACCTTTTTTCTTTACCCTTTCGTACCGAACCGATTCCTCATCACGTATTGCAGCTTCGTGAACTGTTATAACATTCATGGATGTGGAGGTAAAACTTGCAGCTACCTCACCAGTAGAGTAATGTGCCTATTATGAGAATCAATATTAACAATCCCATTCTCATCTGTAGAAAGTAAGATACTTACGGCATTAACAGAATCAGCTTTAGGTTTTACAACATCAACTGTCTTTACTTCTTTGTACTCCCGATTTAAAGTGTCCAGTACATTTTTCGTTTCTAACGCAAAAGTTTTTATTCTAGCAACAGGATCATGTTTTGCACGTTCCAATTCTAATAAAGTCGTAAAGAATCGCTTTGTTCAAATGAAAATGACATTAAATAAATGCTCATTTTAAGGATCTTACCTTCATTCTGAATTTTCAAGTTTTTCTTTAAATGATGAAAGTTTTCAAGATTGAATTTTTTAAGATTATTTGGATCTTGAATAGTAATCACATCAGCTCTAAATAATAATATTGTTTTATGAAAATGACTTTCTAACTTTTCGATTCCACAAAATTTCTTACCGAGTAAATGGCGTATCCAGTAAAAGTTCTTTCCAGTTCTTTGCTTTGATATTTAGTTCATCAATTGCCTGGGAAAAAACATAAATAACTCAGTTTTAAATGTAAAACAAATCAAGAGATGTGTTACCTCGAAGGAAAAAACGTTTCCAGTAGTTTTAATAGCAACAATATGTGAATTTTCAGTAAAACCTTTGAACATTACAGGACAGTGGTATTCCCCATTGCTATTTTTGTGGAAAGTGAGTTTGACAAGTGATTTTATGTCCAACTTTTCACCAGTAATAGGGTTACATTTGAACTTAGCATGGAAAGGGTGGATGGACATAAGATCAAATACATTTCCATGCTGGTCGCAGTATGGGATTTCAAATGGTTGTAGCGAAAGGGCACAATGATCAAAAGGTAACCGACGGAAATCCGCCTTGGCAGCTGCACTTCTATTGGCTTGCTTTCCACCATACAACGTTGCCCATTCCGTTGTAGTAAGATACCTAAAAATCAAGAAGTTGATTTTCAATAAATGATAGCTTAAAAAGTAAATTGATGTATCAAGTTACATCTTATCCTTCTGGTGCTGTTTCTTCCCCATTTTGAAAAGCCTTGCTGGGTAATAATAATGCTAAGAATATGTGATAAGTGTCCGCTCTTCGACAACGACGACGAAATAATAAATTAATCACAATAATTTCTAAAAAGTTATATTCATAGAATAGAGAATGTTTCCCGCTCTTTTTTTTCGCACTTCACCCCAAATAAGTTACGATTTAAAGGGGTTTGTTAGATATATCAAGAGTTCTAAACCTTGATTGATAAGCATAATATTCAATTCATTTGTCTTTTTTCTCAAAAATCAAATAGCATGCTTAATTCTTTAATCATTTTATAATTTCAATTTCTGCAATTTGCTATTCATAGTCCACCGTCGTGTGTTGTTGTTTGTGTGTGTAGTCCAAAAAGTGTAAAAATAGAATGGAGTTAAAAACCACGCCACGACGGTGGTGTTTGAGGCCAAAACCAACCCATTGCATTAAAAGAGGCGAAGAAGGGGTAGTTTTTGACAAAAATTATTCAGAATCTCAATTTATTCAAAATAGAAAAATGAATCCTCAAATTGAATGAAATTAATGAAAAATTGATAAGAAAAAATTATTGAGGAGAAAATGTCATTAATTTTTAATTAGAGACACCACTTTTAACTTCCATTGGTTTTGTGTCAATTGAAGGAGGAGATGGACGATTTGCTGGAGGATGTCGAGGGGTAGCTGCGGCCGATGGTGGATGAATTTTAATTCCTTCGATGTAATTTGGACGAATCATTTTTTTAATTTCTAAAATACTCCCGTGAAGCATCTCGAATTCTTGTTTAATCCTCTGATCTCGTTCTTTTCCTTCTTTTGCTTCGTTGTTTTGATAATTTTGTAAATTAAGCAAATGCATTTGGTAATGGTTCATCGTTTCATGGAATTCTGAAAAAAACGATGTAAGCTAATTAGAAATTATACTAGAGTCAAATTTTCATTACCTGATCGAACGTTTGCAATTGAAGTTTTGATGTCAACGAATGAATATACGAAGCCCAATCCAATAGCAATCCCAGTGATTATAAAGATCTGAAACAAGGTGACACCACCATTCGAATTCCGTCGTTGTTGTGACATAAAAGTAAAATTTGGATTCTCATAAGCTGGAACAAGATGTCTGAAAATACGACTCCGGCGACTACATGTAGGCGTTGATGCGTCACCATTTGAAGTGGATTGCTCAAAATGATTTGTGTTGACTCCATTATGGATAGTTCCATTTTCGTTGACCAGTGGAGACGTAGGAGTTCCAGGACAAAATCCACCATTTCCATTTGAAGGTGTCGGAGAACGTGAACGACTTCGAGTAACTCGAGTTGACTCTTGGAGACGTTGGACGGCCGGGATTTTAAGTAAACCTGCTTTTGCTGCCTTGATTTTGTCGCGAACCGTTGTAACTGGACTTGGCGAATTCTCGCTGGCACTATTTGATGGTGAGCCGTTTGTATTCCTGTTTCTATTTCGAGTTTCAGGACTTGAAAAGACACTGTCATTGACTGGATATTCATCGTCACTGAAAACTTCCGTCATCTTGGTAGAAATCTATCTAAAGAATTATACAAATTATTTTATAGTATATAAACATCAACGTCTTCGTAATTTTAAATTTTTTGAGCTACCTTATTCCAAAGAAACGACTTTGATTTCGAGATCGCAGGTATACAACGTGTCCGTCCCCTTCCGCTTCACTCCACTGAATGAAGAGTCGTCAGCAGCACGAAATGCAAAATGAATGAAAACTTGTCCAGTAAAATTCCTTTCCTTGTACATTGGATTGATACCTTCTCTTGATTTTTTGAAGCTTACCTTTCCGATGATAAGCGAATTTTACCTGATCTGAACCTTTTCATCAACTGCTTTGCAGGGGATGATGGATGGATACATTATGGAAAAAAATATTAATAATTTTCATTCATTTCATTAAAGCATAAAAATATAAATAATTTCTCGATTGATAAGCGGAGTTTTTGGGCCAAATCAAAGCTTATTTATTGTTAAGTTATCATCAATATTAAACTCGACTCTACTCAAGTCAGTTTTTCTTAATTCAATACGAAAATCTAAGAAATACTTTTTTCTTTCCTTGTCTGCAATTAGCTTTATCTCTAACTCTTATTCCAACTTGGAATCTCCAAGCTTCAGGAAAAAATAAACAAGATACAAATACAGGAAGACTTAGTTACCCATGTCCAGTCCACTTCCACTGTCATTCATAGAGCACCCATGGAATTAATTGTTGTACGAGACTTTTAATAATTTTTAAAAACTCATAATTCATATTTTAATTTTATTGGCAAATATTTTTTCCATCTGGTCCTGGAGCGCAGGCGCCTCCTTTTGCGCAAGGGATGTGTCGCAAACTGAATGACATCTTTCCCTTCTTATACGCTTCATTATGAGCATCAATATACTTCTTTGTCAAACACCGGAGTCCAGTTTTCAGTGAGCCATCACTCTAAATTAATTAATTTGAAAATATAAATTAATATTCCTTTTTTATTAAATATAAATAATAAATTATTTCTTAAGTGGTTCCAGGATTTTACCTCGAATGGAGATACTGCTGCTGTTGTAGTTGACAGAACAACAGCAAAGATAATTGCAAAAACAGCAAAATTCCTCATTTTAAGTTAAGGATTTTTTAAATTGCATGCGGAAGAAAAAAAATTGTCCCTTTTGTTTGGAAATTAATTTGCATAAATTGCAATTCAATTAAGGACAATTTGATAAAATAATTTAAAATATAAAATTAAGGGCAATTTATTTTTATAAAATATATTAGGTGGCGTAGTTAATTAGTTGCTTGCTTCTTTGGTTTAACCGGGACTTGCTTAAACAAAAAAATGCAATGCAGCATTTCTTAATTAAATTAAAATATTTGATTTTATGGAAAGAATTTATTAAAAATTATAACCGTACCGTTATAGTTTTTCTTTAAATACTTAACAGAAATTATTTCTACTATTTAAATATTGTTTTATGTGAAATTATTTACTGTACATAAGCATATTTTTGGCATTGACCTCTTCACAAATTATTTTGAATGCACCAGCTGCCTCTTGGAAATCACTAATATCGTTATATATTTGTGTTGAAAACCTAGCCCATACTTTCCCATTATGTTGAAACACACGAGCATACATGCTGTATCTGATTATTAGATTATCAATCCAAAAATTTGTATCACCTATCTCTGGATCGTTTATATTTACCAAAGGAAGCTCAACGTTTATCATACTTCCAATTTGTTCCTCATCTTGAAGTATACTCGTATTTAAAAAAGCAGCTACTAAATTTCCTCCTTCTACTGCAAGACTATGTGTATAGTCTCTAATCTTTTCTTCTCCAATCTTACTTCGAAATTCAAGTGCTTCAGGTATCGTTAAGTATGGACTAAAATCTATTGTTCCAGTATTAAAAAATTCTGCTTGAAAATTTGAAGGTACAGAATAAGAGGATGAAATGGAGGCTGGATGTATATAAGGTTGGTGATTTGGATTTACATACATAACACCAACACCTCGTGCTGTGTACAGCCACTTATGACAGTTTGCGACGTAGAAATCTGGATCTAATTCCTTGACATTTACGGTTATCTGTCCAAGAGCATGTGAACCATCAACTATTACTAATATGCCTCTAGATTTACAAATGCCAATCATTTCTTTAATCGGTTGAATTATCCCTTCCTGCGTAATGTGATCTAATACGGCTATTGCTATAGGATTCTCATGGCTGTGGTGCTCATTGACGAACTTTTCAAAATTTCTTAATATGATTTCATTACTATTTGGATACTTAGCTGTAAATTCGATCCTTGTTACGTCGTTAGACTTATTCGTATCCACTACATACTGGATAATTGATCGAATGTTGAAATGTGAAGTATTGAATTGAAGTATTTTAGAACCATTTCTGAAAACCCAACTACGCAGTATAGCATTCATTCCTGTAGTTGTGTTGGGAATGATTACAATATCGTCGGCGTCTTCTACGTTCATGTATTTTGCCAAGAGCTGTCGTACTTTCGTCATTTCAATTTGTAGTTCTCTCCGCCACCATAAATCTCCATATTGTTCTGAACGAAGTTGAAATTGATGAAGTGATGATAAAACTGATTTTGGAAATCCACCTATGGAATAAAATCCATTGAATATTAGGTTTGTCATTGGTAGTAAATGACTAAAGACTAACCCTTTGCTCCGTGATTGAGTTGAATGAAGGAAGGAGCCATTAAAAATTCATCTCTCATTGGATATCCTAATTCAGGAAGATCTTCAGCATCTAATAATTTATCAAAGTTGTTATGGATAATGGAATTTACTTTGTATCCCTTACTACTTTTGATGGTAATTGTGCAACGAACCCAGTGAAAATGAATTACCAAAATAGTGGCAACAACACAAATAGCTTTTCTCAGCATCTTATAATTAGCCTTCCTGAAATCTTTTGCAATCCCAGAATTAGCGTACTAAAACGATTAAGGAAGGAAAAAAATCTGTTTAAGTAATAAACTTATCTATAAAATGCGTATCTGATAAGAGTTTTAATTCAATTGTTTTAATTTTGAGTATTTTTTACTTTTACAACATTCTTGAAAATAATAATTTGTTCACTCATAAATTGATTTAGACTTGAAGTGATTATGTAATTTGATTATGATTATGAAATCCTAAAACTTCAGGTAGATTAAGATATAATACAACATTTTTTAATTTCAGATTTTATTCAAAACATTAGTTAATAAAACCAAAAAATTGTCGAATTCAAACCTTTTTTAGCAAAAGGAATTCTAAATAAAATTTAAGTGCTAGAAGAAATGTTAGCGTTTCTGATTGTTGCGTTTTTGAACGAATCCAAGGAAGCTCTAAGCTCTCTGGAATAAATAATTTAGCGCTACATTTCAAATAACTTTTCGACTTTAACTTTTACTTTTAGATCTATTTTTAGAGATGACTAAAACACACCACACACTTCCAAAGTTTTGTTTCCACTCAGTTCACCAACCACCCACCATTCAATACTAAAACCTAGGCTCACGACTCACGAGTGCCTGTGTGTAATACCAGCTGTAGTAATAGATTTTAGTTGGACTTTTATCATTACGTTTAAATGAGATTCTTATAATTTAATTTATAAAAATTTAGAAATCAGAATTAGAATAGTAATAGTGTAAGTAATTATAATACAACAGTATTACTGGATTGAATTAACGAATTGATTTGCAGTTCATCTCTCGGAACGTGAGTCATAGTGTATAAGCCTGCTTGTCTAGTTAGTTCATCTAGAATAGATTATATTCAACCAGGCTGGACAAATACGAAACTGATTGAAGTAAGGTAAGAAGTAGAAGGGTATCAAATTCAAAACTCAAAAGAGCATATAATAAGAAATATTTACTTTTAGTTAAATTATGTAAATTGAGCTTACTGTTTTATATTATTAATTAAAATCTCGCTGTATTGAACCGTTGGCAATATCTGATATACGTACGTGTATGGCTCGGATTTTGATGAAGCTCATTTTCTAGAATAATTAGAGGTGCTGATCACGAATCTGGGTTGGAATAAGGCAGAGGGCGTATAGTTTTCCGCGACGTTAACCTAACACGGAGATTAAACGTCCTCTTAGGTCAAAGTACCAAGGCAGCGTCTACACGTCTTTTGCCTTCCTTACTTCAGCCCGGCCCGAATCTGAAAGAAATTGAAAATATAAAACAAAAAAGTTATGGATTTCTGAAATTATGAGATTCCTTGTGTTGTTACTGCAAAAGATTTTAGCTAAATCTCACACTTTGTGACAGGTCTCTCTCAATCTTTAAATCCCCTCTTTTTGAGAAAATAAAAGTCTTCACAACTTTATTTTGGCAAAAAATGCATGCAATAGCATTAGGAAAACCGCAATTTCAAACAGCAGAGAGGAAGTCGGCATAAGTGACGGCTCAAGCCGTCAGAAATGACGGCCCTAAAAGCCGGCAGTAATGAC
>JAQGCN010000038.1:0-59875 GCA_034699725.1 Friesea truncata | reverse complement strand
ACAGACGGACGGACGGACGGACGGACGGACGGACGGACGGACATTTAGATCACATATACCTCCTTCGTCGGTTAATATAAAAAAATTTAAACTATTTTAAAAGGGTGGATATAATAATTATATCAGCGGCTATAAAAAGAAAATAAATATTTCATTTAACTGGTCTTTAAAGTAGAGAAGGCGGAACTATTTATAGGTTTCGCACATTATGAAGAGATCTCGTAATTTTATATATATTTTCAATGTGTTAAAACTATTATGGGATTTTTTATTTTTCTTATCTTTATGAATCTGAATTTAAAAAATTCCATCTGGATTTCTATGGTGGTTTAATTTTATTATTTTAATGTGTTAAACCAAGGAATCCTGTTGATGTTGGCCTAATTTATAAAACAATAGAATATGCGTAGAATTAATGTAAAAACTCAGTCATCATGTGTGTGTGTCTGTCTGTCTAACGCATTAAAAGTAATGTTGTAACAATGGATAAATGATAAATTTTTTGTTTTGATTTTGAATGGAGGGAATCTCAAACCCTTTTTCAAGGACTACAGTCACAGTCAGTCAGTCTCTCACTCATGTGCTTTGCTTAGTATAAATTAACCTTATACCTTTACATTCCTTTGTTAACTTAAAAAACTAGGTTATACTCATTGATTTTTCTATTTTATTATCCTCTTAACTAGATTATATTCATATGTATTCATTACTTGGGTTCGTCTTATATAATATTTAGTCTCATTTTAACGTAACTAAAATATCATCAAATATTTTGTAAAATATTTAGTAATTTACTAAAATAACTAACATTAACTTAACATACCTTACCATGGATGAAAATTGAAGTGAAGTGTATTTAACTTAATATTTATTATTATTCTTCGATGTGGTTCCTTTGTTTGTGGTAAATCTCCGTATTTATGTTTAATCAAAGATCAAAGAAAGAGTCAACAGTCAACTCATTATTTTTATAATTAATACCAATTTCTAGTCTTTTTAATTATTAGTAAAATTAACGTTTTGTGTGTGGATTCTCATGGATTGTGATTTGTGAAAGTGATAAAAATCTATTCCATAAATTCCATTTTCTACACATTTAAATAATGTATTGGATTGGATGTGTTATGTGATGTTTGGAACTTAAAAAGTGATTAACTAAAGCTTTAATATTAATATTTTATAATGTCTTGTGATGATTTAACATCCTTATCTTCTAAACCATCTTCATCAAATCCAAGTCCAAGTCCAAGTAGTAGTATTGGATTTCCGTCCGTTTCTTTAAAACATTTAGAATCACCACAATTAACTAAAGAATATGTCAGTATTAAAACAAATAATCCAGAATCAATACAATGGTATTCATTTTATAAAAATCAATTTAATACATCTGGAATTAAAAAAGATGCATATGATACACATATTGCTAAAAATAGAGGCAAGATATTAATATTTACATAAATAAATATTTTAAGTTGTTTTAATTTATTATTATTATATGAAATTATATTGATATATTTTGTATGATTTCAGAGGAACAGGAGCGTGTTCAAAAGAAAACCTTTACAAATTGGATTAATTCATATTTAGCAAAGGTAATTTTGTCTTTTCTTTTTCCATAATGACATTTGAAGATATTAAATCCAATTTACTTTGAGAAATAAGAATATTAATAAGTTTTCTTTCTTTTCTTTTGTTTTTTAGCATATCCCACCTTTACATACGGTTGATTTAATAGAAGACTTAAAAGACGGAACACGACTTTTAGCATTACTTTCAGTTTTATCTGGTGAAAAACTGGTACGACCTTATTATTATATTTATTTAATAATTCCAGTCCAGTATTATTCCCACGATAACAATTTGGATTTCTTTTATTAAGGTTGTAGAAAAAGGAAGAAATCTTCGTAGACCACATTTTCTTTCCAATTGTAACACTGCTCTTAACTTTCTACAATCCAAAAGGGTAAATTAAAAATAAATTATTAAATTTATTAAATATATTTGTAATTCTATTATTTATTTATTTAGTTGAAGTTGGTTAATATAAATTCATCTGATATCGTTGATGGAAAACCTGCCGTTGTTTTGGGATTAGTTTGGACTATTATATTATACTTTCAGGTAATTTATTACAATATTTTCATATTCATCATTCTTCAACTTTCAACTATCCCTTAGTGTTGTAGTTTTAGTAAAAGATAATTAATTACTAATATTTTCCATCTAAAGTATACTCTTTAACTTAACATTACTAATAATATACTTCCTGTATTTTATCTTGTGTAAACAAAGCTTCGATGCAGAGATCGGAAAGTGGTACGTATTACACTTATTCCTATTCCCTTTTATTTTTTAGACTCACGCTATTTCTTAAATCATGTCACCAAAACTTTCTTTTCCTTCCTTTCTACAAAGTAACTTCAGAGAATGTCATAGACATGTCGCTTTGCTTTGACACACATTTACCTTACCTTACTTTATCAATCAATGCCTTTAAATTTCTTGTACAGTTTTCATTATAGGATACAAAAATTCTTTGATTTACAAAAAAAGTTATATTGTTCAAATTCTAAAATGCTTATTCTCTTATTTAATTTTATTTTACACACAAATTATTGAGAAATGATAATAAATATAATAGACTTTCAATTGAATTTAGATTGAAGAAAACACAAAAGTTCTTGCAAGTTTAAGTTACCGGATAGGAAGTCAATCAACAACAGAAACACCCGTTTCAGCACCAACCACAGTCGAACGTCCACCTAGTCGAGCTAAAACAGAATCACCTGCTACTGTTGTACAAACAAAGACTGGAAGAATAACCCCTGCTGAACGGTGGAAAGAAGGGGCTAGGAAAGCTCTACTCCAATGGGTTCAAGATCTAGTCAACAAGTCAGTCAGATATTTAAATTCTTTATTTTTTTATGTATTAAAATATTTCTTTTTTTAGACGATTCAATTTGAACGTGAAAGATTTTGGTGGAAGTTGGAGGGATGGTTGGGCTTTCCTTGCAATTATAAATGCAATTAAACCAGGATTAGTAGACATGGATAGTTTTAGAAACGTATCAAATAAAACACGTCTTGAAGCTGCATTTCGTCTCGGTGAACAACTTGGTATTCCTCGTCTCTTAGATCCAGAAGATGTTGATGTACCAAGACCAGATGAAAAATCAGTCATGACATACGTTGCACAGTTCCTTCATAAAGCAAATTCATCTCAAGCTGATAATTTTGCATCTACACAAGCAGCTTATGATGAACTCCTGACTTGGCTAAATCAAAAAACTCAATATATGGAACATATGAAACAAACCAATGGACTATCCATGGACTATCGTGATTATTTAAATCTTAAACATGAATTTGATAGTAAAGTCCCTCTTTACGATAAAATTAAAAAATTAATGGAATCAAGTCGTATGATTGGAGTAACTGAAGATGCTTGGAATCAAATTGATACACTTTGGAAAAAACTAGAATCACAGGTATAAGATATTAATATTTTAATTATTAATTTATGAATAATTTATTATTAATTTCAGTTAAAAGAATGGTTATGGCTCCTTGATTCAAATCTTCCTCCTCCCTTTGGAGTAATTGGCCAATGGCTTGCACAAGCTGAGCTTCTTCTTACTACTTCTGATGTCCCTTCTGTGATGGATGACGAAGCTGCTCGTGTTCTCAACAGAAAAATAGAGGACCATAAGGTAAGTTGAGATTTCATTATTTCATAAACAAATGGGTTTGTTAATTTATGAATTTTTAGGCCTTTTTCGGTGGTCTTCCGAATGTAATTTCTGATTTCTCAGCTGGACTGAGTTCACCGGTTGTGAATACAATTCCGTCTGAAGAAATTGAATCCATAGCAAATAGACTTTCATCCATTGGATCTCAAGCTTCGAAACGCCTTATTAATCTCAAGTACCTGGAACACAAGGTAAACAAAATTTAATTTATTAATTTCATTATAAAATTATCATGTAAAGGAGTTTATGAATTAATTTTTTTGTGTTTATTTTAGTGTTGCCTTGTAGCTTTTCTCGCTCTTGTAGAAAATCGTCTCCGTGGATGGAGAGGAAAATATGGAAGAAACGTCCAAGGACTTTTAAATCAATTCAATACATTTGTTAATCGTAATCATGTATTTACTGAATTTGAGCGTGCTTATGCTGATATGCAACTTGTTGTGGAAGAATATAAAAGAGAAGGTGGAATTGGTACGTTTTACGTATAAAATCAAATATTTTAATATTAAAAATAATTAATTAATTTAATTAGATTTACGTGAAAGTCGTGTAGCTGATCATTTTCTATGGGAAGTTGGTGAGCGTTGGAAAAGTTTAAGTCTTGAACTTCGATGTGTTGGATCAATGCTTGAAGAAGTGATTGCTCATTGGAGGAGATATGATACTTTATATCCTGAAATTGAAAATTGGTTAGTACAATCAATACCAATACTTCAATATCCACACGAAGATAAAATTAATTATTTTCAAGTAAGTTAATAACACAGTATGCATATAACAAAATGAAGACTCTTGATTAATTGTATTTGATAGGATGTTGGTCTTTGGCAAGAGAAATTTGAAATATTGCGTGACACGGTTGCATTCTTAGTTGCAACATCTGATCCAGAAGTAACTGGAAAAATTCAAAAGGAATTTGAAATCTTAGAAAGAAATTGGACAGATTTTTTTCATCATGTTAAACATTATCAACAAACTGGTGAAGTAATGCGTTTAAGGAAAGATTTTATTTCAAGTGTTTCACTTTTACAATCATGGTTGGAAGATGGTGAGAGAATACTTGCTACACCATTTCAAAATCTTACAACAGAAACACAAGTATCAGAATTTGTACATCAACTTTTACGTCTACAATCTGAAATTGATGGAATGGATGAAAAATGGAGAGAAATAAATAGAAAATTTCAAGGATTTTTACCCCAATTATCAGGAGAGGATGTTGATGGATTTATGAAAATTATAAAAAAAGAAAAAGAAAGATTAATAAGTGTACGTTCACAAATCCCAATCCGTCATTCTGGAATTCAAAGTATTGTAGCTGAAGAGAATGCATTAAGAGCTGGATTAGAAGAAACTGCTGATTGGATACTTAAAGGACAAGAATTATTAAATAAATATTCACCACATGACATGAGAACAGCACAAGAAACACTTCTACAACATAGAAAATATTTCTCAAAACTTGTCTATTACAGAACAATGTTAGAAAGTAAAAAAAGATTTGCTGAAGGACGAGTAGGTGATTCAGAGCAATTGAATGAAGTTACAGATGCATTTCATCGACTTGAAAAAAGAAGTAATGAAATTGAAAGTGGTTTAAATGAAGGTGTGAGATGTTGGAGAAATTACGAAGAGAATAAACAAACTGTTTGTGATTGGTTGAGTACTGCTGAAAATCTATTAACAAACAGAGATTTAAATTCACGTGAATCCTTAGAATTACAAAAAGGATATTTTCAACAAATTAATGAAAGACCATTGAGAGATTTAGTACAATCTGCTCAAGGATTAAGAAATTGTATTCAACCACAAATGTACGAAGGAATTGTTAAATCAGTTGAACATTGTCAAATTAAATGGAAAAAAATAATGTCACAAGCACCCCTTCATTTAAGAAAATTAGAATTTCATTTAGAAAAGGAGACTCTATATTCACTATTAACTGAACTTAAAAATGAAATTAAAGAAGAGGAAATCCTATTAAGAAGACATGAAAAACCTGAAATTTTACTTGCTCGTAATACTGAATTACTTGGAGGTGATCTTCCGCTTTTAGCTCGTACGAGTTTAGAACGTCTTATTCAAATTCAAAAGCACTTAAAAACAGATGATGATCAAAGTAATTTAGGCCAAGAAGTTTCAGATGCTGATCAAGTATTCCAAGGACTTTTACACAGAGCTTCAATTCTTAGTAAAAAACTTCAAGATATTCCTGATCAATGGGAATTATACAAACAAAAGTTAGTATATAATTCAATTATGTTTTTTTTACAATTGCTAATATGATTTTTTATAATTAAGGTTTGAAGAAGTTTCATGTTGGATGGACGATGTTGATTCATCTTTGAAGAAAATTTTAAATCAAGGAATTGATGCTAATGAATTTGAAAAAGGAAAAACAAAATTTTTAGATATCTGTCGTGAAGTTGATTTAAAGAGAGAAGATATGAAAATGTTAGTTAAAGAATTAGATCATCTTGTATCAATGCGTCCAGATGAAGAAGCTCTACAAGAACAAACATCATTAGAGAATTTAATTCAAAGATATAAAAATTTAGTACCAATGATTGAAGTAACAATGATTAAAACAGAGACACAATCAAGATGTTATTCATACAGAGAAGAAACTAAAAGAATTTGTAAAGAATTAGAAGGACTTGGACATTTGGAAGATGATACTTTCCCTTCATCACTTGAACAAATACGAGGACTTATTAGTCAACAACATCTTATTCTTAGTCAACTTGAAACACAACGTCCTACAATTATCAATTTAATACAAACAGGAAAAACACTTCAAAATGATACAAATTCACCAGAATTTATTCAAAATGAAGTACAAGAATTGGATTTAGCATGGAAAGAGATATATGATAATTCACATCAAAAATTAATTAATTTACAAAAAACTGAAAAAGTATGGAAAGATTTTGTAGATCATAAATTATCAATATTAAATCTTCTTGAAGATGCCCAAATTGAACTTAACAATTTTAGTCCTAAAGATCTTCAAAAGAAAGAAGAATTAAGTTCATCCCTACGTCATGCTACTGAGATTACACTTGATAAACTACGGGATCTTGCAAGGAATCTTTGTCATGCATCCAGACCTGAAGTACGTGGACTCCTCGAACATGAAATTCAAGACATTGAACGAAGACTTCATGAAATTCTTCGTCTTTTGGATGGACGAATTCTTGAAACCTCAAATCAGAATTTAGCACTTGATTCAATTGTATCAAAAATTCAGGATTTATCAAAAGATGTTGAATTTTGTAAAGCTGCACTCCTTCAACTTCTTAATATGGAAATTCTACCAGATGAAAGAATAAGACGTGTTGAAGAAATTAATTTAACAATTACACAAAAATTAATTCAATTGGAAGAACTTCAAAAATCCTTAGGACAAGTTGGTGAGTCTGGTGATGGAAAAGTTGAAAATTTAACAAAGGACGTAGCTACAATGAAAGAAGGACTTTCTCAAGTTCATGAAAGTGTTGTTGCTGAAGCAGCTGAATCTCAACAGGCATTGGTTACATGGACTCAATCAAAAGATCAATTACAAAAAGCAACACCTTGGATTGAAGAAGCATCACAAAAAGTTGCTCGTGGATTACCAAGACCAGCCACACTTGAAGAAGCTAAACTTGTTAAAGCTCAAATTAAAGAAATAACAAATGAAGGAAAATTATTAGCAGCACAATTAAGTCATTCTGTGGAACTTGTACAACAAATTCCAAGTTTAGGACAAACAGCAGAGGAAGTCAATCTTACTCAAAGAAAATTGAGTTCAATTAATTCAACTGCTGAAACTTTAGAAGAGAAAACAGATGGATTAATTGATAAATGGGAGAAATATGATTCAACTTATAAAAAAATGGACGATTGGCTTATGGCAGAATTGGATTCTATTCAAACTCCTAAAAATTATGCTGAATTGAGTCCCGAAGAAATAAATGAACAAGAGACAAAACTTCAGGTTAGTAAAAAATAATAATCATTTGATAAGTTTTTGTTATCTTTTAAAATGCTTGATTTGGATTTTATTATCAATAAATAACAACTTTGTGTATTTTTTAGTTATTATGCGAAAAATTGCGTGCACAAGAACCTGAAATTTCTTCCTTGTCAAAGGAATGTGACTACCTCATCCGACATACAGCACCTCAAGCTGGTACGGCACTTAATACTGATCTCAAAATGTTCAAACAAAAAACAGCCAAATTAGCTGAAGCTACACAGGCTCAAATGAATGCATTGGAAGTAGCTAAAGAAGCTAGGTAAATTTTATTATAATTTCTTATTACTTTTTATTTAAAAATTTGATTTTATTTTATAGAGAAGCGTATCAAACAAAGGCAAAGGAATTGGCTAAATGGATGGGTGAATTTGGTAAAGCAGTTGAAGAAGGTGAAATCCGTTTAAATTCATTAGAACATTCAGCAAGTCAAATCCAACTCCTTCGTGAAGAACTTCAAGTTCATCAACCAGAATTTGATAAAGTTTACGAAGAAGTCAAAACTTTAAGTCTTACTGCACCATCTCCAGAAATCCCAATTCTAAGTCAAGAATTTTCAAATCTTGCTCAAACATATCAAGATATACAAAATAAACTTGGAATTAAAACGGGTCTTCTAAAAAACTGGAAGGAATTGGAAACATTTGAAACATCAACAACTGAAGCACTCCACCATATTACAAAACGACTCCATTTTCCAACTCCTGGTGTTCAAGTTCCAATTCTTGAAATAGAGACAGAACTCAGTATTTTAAATAATAAATTGGAAGAATGGATGCCAAAAGCTAAAGAAATGGATAAAACTAGTCAGAATTCTGGTGTAGTTGTTCGAGGGACACTCGAACAACCAATTACTGCAAATAATGTTTTAACAAAACTAAAAGATAAAACAGATGCTACTAAAATTGAAATTAAAAAAATGAAGGATAAAACTAATGCCCTTAAATCAGAATGGGAAAAAGTAAATGCAGCACAAGAAGCTTTAGCCTCCAATTTAGCAAAATCTCAACAAGCCTTAATTTCACTTGTACCATCTAAAATTGATAAATCTTCCATGCAACAAACATTGGATGGACTACAAAAGTTGAAAGAATCTCAAGTAGCTGGAATAAAAGCAGAGAAAGTAACACTACATTCACTTGCTGAAGGACTTGTACAAAAAGATCCAACAACACTCGAACCAGTACATGGTATTCTTCTATCAACTGATAAAAATGTTGAAGAAGTTGAAGATTTGATCTCAAAACAAGTAACAGCTTATGCTAAAACAATTGATCTCTGGAAAAAATATGAAGATGAAAAACAGGAAATTAAAAATGTATTAACAGAAATAGAGAAAATGGAAGAAGATGGATTACGTGGAGTGCCTTCGGATGGTGAAACTGCTTGCTTACTTTTGGATCATTTAAAAAAATCATCATTGTCACTTGATAGGAAAAAACCACTTCTTAATCAATGCATTAAATCAAATACAGAACTCCTAAATCAACTCAAATCATTACCAAATGTAAATCAAGATGAAATTAAAACATTGGAATCAGAGATCCCACCACTTATTAATCAAATGACATCATTAACTGCTCAATTAGGAAAAAAAATTCTTAAAACAGAAACAGAGATTGTACTTTGGAGTGGAATTGAAGAAGGAAAGAAAGATCTTATTACATGGTTATCAAATGTATATGAAACACTTAAAACAAAAGATGAATCTCCAGTCAATCCAATTGAAATACGTAAGGATTTAACAACAATTGGACAAGATTTAACTCATAAAATGATTCAACAAAAAGAATTACAAGATAAAATTAATCAACTTCAAAATTTAAATCCAAATACGGTGATTCCAAGTCTTGGAGCAATTAATGAATTGATTGAAGAAGGATTTTACCAAGTTGGGAATTTATTAACTGCTCTTCAATCTAAATTATCAAATTTTGAAATAAAAGAAGGAAATCTTAAAACATCTGCAAAGGATTTATCTGAAAAACTAAGAAAATTAAAATTAATAAATATAAAAGATAAACCAAGTGGATTAACAGGAATTGGTGAAAAATTACAACAACTAAAACAGGCAAAGATTGAAGGAGAAGGAATATTGAATGAAGCTAATAAAATTAATGAAAGTGTTTCAAATCTTAAATCTGAATATGAAACATGGGATGATTTACCATTGAAAAAAGAAACATCAAATCTAATATCAGGGATTGAGACAATTATAAATCAAGCAGAAGTTACAAGAACAGGACTCTTAAATTCAATTGAAAAAGATTTCTCTCAGAAATTTTCAAATTTAAATCGTCAACTTGAAGGTGCTAAAGAAAAATTAGAGATGTGTAATCCAAGTAATGCTGTTACTCCTACTCGTGATGTATCTGATTTAAAATCAGATTTAGAAGATGTGAGTGTTAAATGTGAAGAAATTCAAAGATTATTACCTGAATTAGATGAAATTTTAAAATTGTACGAAAGTGTTATGCCTCTTGAAAAGTCTCAACCAATGAAAACTCAGTACGCTCAAATTGTATCCTCACTAAATACAATCCTTGAAACTGTTAAAAATTATCAATCACAAACAGGAGAGATTGATAAAGTTGGTGTTGAATTTACAAATCTTTCAAATGCTATCAATACAAGTATAACAGAAGTAGAAGAAAAAATTAAAAATATTCCAACTTTTGTTGACAAGAGTGAAATTCCTAAACAAATACAAGAAATAGCTTCATTTCCAAACTTAAAATTATTGGAACCTCAATTAGCTAAACTCAATATTCTGTCCAATGAACTTAAAAAACTAAGTCCAAATTCTCCATTACTTCCTATTCTACCTCAATTGATTGGGAGACACCAAACAGCAATTGGAAATATTGATGAAGCTATGAAGAGATTTAAAGGACTCGAAGGAAACATTCTTAATTACAACACAACTCTTGAAAAAATCCATAATTTTGTAGAAGATGGAAATAAATCATTAAAACCACTCCATGATATTTTATCCAAAAGTGGAAAACCAGTTGAAGCTACTAAAACATCTTTATCCGATCTCTTAAAATCCAAAATTCCACAATCATTATTAGAAGAAGCAACAAAAGAATCCGAAGCTAGTATCATCCCATATTTAAATTCCGAGAGTAAAGAAATTGTTAGAAATCAATTAAAAACTACAAGATCCAAATGGGAAGAATTTTTAGATAATGGAAATAAAACACTACGTGGGATTGAAGCTCGTGAATTGGAATGGGGTACAGCTGAAGAAAGTAAAAATCAAGTAATAGGATGGTTAGATGGGATTAAAACACAAAAAATTGACATACTTCAACCTAATCTTCCTCAAAAAAAGAAAGAACTTGAACGTGGAAAAATTTTATTACAAGATCTAATTTCATATGCTCCAGTTATACAAGCTCTTGGAAAGAAATTACAAGATCTAGGAGATCAAAATGAAATTAATAAATTTCAAATACAAAATAATGAATATGAAAAATTAAAAGATGAGATGAATAAAGGTGTTGGAATCCTTGGAAATAATGTACAAGATCATGAAAAATATGAAAAAATGAAACAAGACGTTATTGAATTGATTAAAGGAACAGAAGGAACATTTACTGGATTAAATGAACTACCAATATCTAGTAAAGATATTGCAAAGGAAAAATTAAATAATATTATAAAATTAAAAAATGTTGAAGATGAAATATTAAACAAAATCAAAGATTGTGAAAAAACATTAAAAGAACGGATCCTACCTCAGACACATCCAAATGGACATTCTAAATTACAAAATGAAATACAAGAATTACAGAATACAAAGGATATTTTATTTGAAAAAATAAAAGATGTTGAAGGAAATATTAATTCACAAATTAAAGAAATGGAAGAATTAACAACAAATGTTGAAAATCTCAAAATTTGGTTAAAGGATAAAGAAAATCAGGTTAGTTAAATTAATTGGATTATTAAAAAAATTAATAATTTTTCTATTATTTTTAGGTTAAAGATCAAACTCTCCGTAGTACTGTTGAAGCTAAACAAGAACGTTTAAATTCACTGTCTCAAATTCGTGAGGAAGTAATTGGAAAAGCTCCTGAATTTGGAAATTTACGAGAGCAAATGAAACGAGCAGTTGAACGTGATGCAACGATTCCTCAAATTCTATTCCGATATGAAGCATTACCACCAGCTATTAAGGTAAATAAACCATAATTAACTCGTCTTCAATTTTAAATTAATTTTTAATTTAGGATGCTGAAACCAAATACAAAGAATATACAACAGCACACCATGATTTTGATAATAGATACACAAATTTATTGAAAATGTTAGAAAATTTACAATCACAATTAAATGATTTAAAAGGAAAAGATGGAAAAATGACAGGATCTGAAGGGAAAAAGAAATTATTAGGAAGACTTTTTGATGAATATGGAAATGGTGGTGGTGAATTGGAAGAAGTTCAAGATTGTAGTGAAAGACTTTATTCCCAAACATCACCAGATGGCAGAGAAATAATAAGACAAGAAATAAGACGATTACGTGATATTTGGGATACATTAGGAGATGATTTACAAAGTTACGAAGAACATCTTTCATTACATTTAAATATGTTGGAAGATTTTGGATCTGCTCAAAATGAACTTTCTAAATTTTTAAAAGAAATTGAAGAAGCTATGGAAACAAATACACTTGAAAAAGATACAATACAAGAAAAAGAAAATCAACGAAAGAAACATAGTGATACAAATCAAGAAATTATACGAAAAGAAGATCTTGTAAATACTGTTTGTCATCGTGCTAAACAACTTGTACAAATTACAGAAGATGAAGGTCTTAATTCTTTTATTTCAAGTATTCAACAATTATTTCAACGAATCAAATCAAAATCTGCTCAATTACTTCAAAAATTAGAAAAAAATGTAATTACTCATAAACATTTGGATGATGCTGTGAAAGAATTAAATAATTGGATAGTTCAACAATCACAAAAACTTACAGAAATTCAAGAACCAACTGGTGAAAAGAGTGAATTGTTAAAAAGAATTCAAGAATGTGAATATTTAATTCAAGAAGGAGAAAAAGGTAATGAATTGTTTAATAAAATAAAAGAAGTACTTCCACCTGTTCTATCATCAACTTCAACAAAAGGCAAACAGAATATTGAAGATGAAATAAAAAAATCAGAAGAAAAACTTAAAGATTTTAATGAATCATTAAAAGCAACATGGGATAAACTTAAGAAATTTCATAATCAATGGACATCATTTGAGACAGAATTGGCCAATCAAACTCAATGGCTCAAAGATGGTGAGCAATTATTTAGAAACCAACCACTTTATGCCACACTTCCTCAGAAAGAATCTGCACTTCAGGAACTAAGCAACACTCGAATTTCTGTCGTTGATCAAGAACCTAAAATTAATGCATTCATCGATAAAGCACACGAATTAAGTCGTACAACAAAAGTTGAGAGAGTTAAACAGCTAGCAATGCAACTGAGTAATCGTTTTCAATTACTGCACGTCCTTAGTAAAGATTCCTTAAACAGACAAGAATTAAATGTCCAAAATCATAGAACATATGATCAAATATATCAAGAATTAGTTGGAGCTCTTGAAAATTTGGATAAAGATATTCAATCTCAGAAAGATAAAATTGATTTTCCATCACTTTTACCAGAATTACAAAAATTAAAAGATAGAAAAAATGAATGTGAAAAGAAACTTGATAATGCAAGTACTTTAGCTGAGAAACTTTTTCCAGAGACAAATGCAGAAGGAAGGGAAAAAATCCGAAGTGGTCTTCATAATCTTAAAGAAAAACTTGATAAATTTGAAGATATTTTAAACGGAGTTGAAAAGAAAGCAGAAGCAGATTCAAAACTTCATGCGAGTTATAATGAAAGTCTTCGTGAAGTTAAAAATTGGTTGAGGGGTATTGAAAGTTTAGTTAATGATAATAAAACAGAATGGATTTCTCCACAAGATACACGTGGAAAAATTATTAAATTAAAATTAGGATTAGAAGATACTGAATCAAAAAGAGGATTGATGGATGGATTGGAAGAGAAAGCTAAGGATATTATTAAAAAGAATCTTGGAGAAAATCCTAAAGAAATAGAAAAAGTTGTTGAAGATTTAAAATCAAGATATGAAAATTTAAGTATTGGATTATTAAATGGAATAACATCACAAGAGAAAATTTTGGATACTATGCAAGATTGGGATGATTTAGCTGGAAAAGTTGAAGATATTCAAAAAGGAGTTTGGGAAGAGCTTGAACATTGTCCAGGCATGTTAAATCAAATTATATAAAATTCAAAACAATATTTTATGTCTCAAATATTTATTTTAAAGGTCCATCTGGAGAAAAAGTAGGATTAGCAGCTGCAATTAAAAAATTTGAAGAACTTCGTCAAAAATTAGGAGAAGCTGTTCCAATACTACAAAGTATGGATGTACTCTTGAAAAATTTACCTTCTACATTTTCACAAAGGAATCTTGAATCTCTTCGTGCAAAAGAACGAAATTATAAGTAAATATAATAAATAAATTAAATGGAATGGAATATAATAATTAATAATAATTTTAGATTTGAACAAGAAAAACTTGGTGATGGAATAATTGATGCAGTAAGAGCTTTAGAAGAAGGAGTTCGTGCTTGGACAAATTACGAATCTGGTATATCGGATATGGTTGATTGGTTAGGAAGTGCTGAAAATACCTTAAAATCCTTATCACTAAAAGATACTTTACAAGAGAAAGAAAAAGACGTTGAAAAATATAAGGTAAAATATTCATTTTTACATTCATAGTCTAATATACTTAAAAATAAAATATAAAGTTTTAATTTAATTTAATTTACATTGAAATACATTCTGTGATTTTAGCTGCATGATTTTAAGGAGGATTAGGAATTAAATTGAGGTTGAGGATATTATTTTGTAGTTAAAATTTAAAAATTTTAAAATAATTCAAAAGGTATTCGTATTCCTTTATTCCTATAAACAGTCTAATATGATCATCTTATACTTAAAGTCCATCCATTATTTTTAAAACTGAATTTTTGTTAAATTTTTTGAATAATTATTATTTTTGTATTTAGTATTAATTTTA
The DNA here is from genome assembly GCA_034699725.1 of Friesea truncata. NCBI lineage: Eukaryota > Metazoa > Arthropoda > Collembola > Poduromorpha > Neanuridae > Friesea > Friesea truncata. The sequence goes on along the minus strand of JAQGCN010000038.1, from coordinate 45,002 downwards.
TTTGAGCAGGGTGTTTTGAGAGAAATTGATGAAAGAACCGAAGAAGTAAAGAATATTCTCTTCCTTACTCAAAACGTAGAGCAAGTAAGCGTCTAATTTAGGAATTTATTTTGTAAAATGTTTAGCCTTAAATGTTGTAAAATAATTCCCGTGTATTACAATATAATAATAACTACATTATTAAATGTGCTCTTGTAGAAATCAAAAAAAATCACTCATCATGTTATTTTTTAGTTGACTAACTCTTTATATCCTTATCCTAATTTATTAATGTTATATTTAATATATTAGAGTATATAATATAATAATTAATATTTATGTATTTTATTTTATAGTGTCTTGGACAAACGATAAGGGAAAAAGAAAATAATTTTGATAAATTAAGATCAACATCACCGGATTTTATTGGATCTGGAGATACACAGACACAAACTCAAGTTAAACAAATTGATTCTAGATTCCAAACAATTCATAAAATATGCAAAGTAAATTAAACAAACAGTATTAAAATAATTATATGTTATTAATTTAAATATTTTTTAGGAAATATTAAAAAAATGTGAAGAAGATGTAAAGGATCACAGACAATTTGAAGAAGAAGCAAAAACACTTGGAAATGAACTTCAAATCCTTGAAACAAAATTAAATGAATTAGACAAGAACATTGATGGAAAAGAAGGACTTGAAAAACAAATTGATACGATTAGATCCCTTGCTTTACAAAAAGTACCACACCAAAAACGACTTAATAATTTAACTGAACTTGGTGAAAAATTATTTAATTCAACTGGCCATGGAGGAATTCAAGGAATCCAATCATCAATTAACGGAATTTCTGATTTATTTAATTCAGTTTATGATAATGTTGCTCTCATTGAAAGAAATACTCAAGAAAATCTAACAAAGTAAGTCATAAACAACACAAAATAATAATTTAGTAATTTCATTTACTTATTTTTAGATGGTTATTATTTGAAGAAAATGAATCCATATTAGCTAAAAAATTAAAAGGATTTAAACAACGTCTACCACCAGAAATTGAATTAAAATCAACATTGGATGAAAAACGACAATTACTTAACACACATCGTGTATTAGTTAATGATATCACATCAAGTTTACACGAAGCACATGAACTTAAAGAAAAATCAACATCACTTCCAAATTCAGCAGGAGCATCTCTTGTTAATGATTATGAAGAATTACTTAAAATTGGAGGAAATCGACTTACAGCCTACGAATGGATTGTTGGAGATCATAATCAATACATGAACAAAGTACATGAAAGTGAAGATTTCTTTGCAGGTGTTGGAAATACTGTTTCACTTTGGAGTGATTTAAACCAAGACAGACTTACACTTCAATCAAATTTACACAGACTACAAAATTTACTTGAAACACTCCCAGAAGAGGGTTATAGAATTGAAGAAATTGGAAATTTAGGTCAAAAAGTTATTCCAAATACAGCTGAAGAAGGACGAAAAAATATTGAACAACAAATTCAAGCATCTAAAAATCAATGGGAAGGTACTACTGCTAATGTCAAGTAAGACTCTTTATATTATAAAACAAACAATCATAAATTAACAAATACTAATCCACATTATAATTTCTCAGGGCAAGTATTGATGCACTTCAACGTCGTGTCTCAAAGTTTGCAAACTTTGAAGAAGAGAAAGAAAAATGTTTAGAATTTTTAAAAGATGCAGAACTAAAAATGCATGCAGAATTACAACCAACTCTTGAATTGAAACAGAAGCAATTGGATTTATTACAGACACTTCAAGGTGAAGTAAAAGCACGAGAATTGGAAGTTGATTCAATTCGAGAAAAAGCAATAAGTCTACAAACACAAGCAATCCCATCAAGAAAAACAGGTGTATCTGATCTTGAACTCACAGCTAAATATCAAGAAGTTACAAGTAGGGTTAAAGAACAAACTGGAAATTGGAAAATATACGTTGCACAACATCAAGATCTTAATTCAGATATTAAAGATTGTGAAAGAGTTCTTGAAGAAATGAATAAAAAGTTAGAATCTTGTCTATGCTCAGATTCATCTCCTCATAATGAATTGGAAGGAAAACTTTCTGTAATCAAGGTAGATTAATATTATAATTTAATATAAAATATAAATAATAAATAAATATTTTTAATATTATTAGGAGTTACTTGTGAGGAAGGATGATGTTAGTTCAAAGATTCAAGGAATACTTGGAAAAGCTCAAGGAGTTTTAACAAAAACTTCACCAGATGGTCATCCTAGAATTAATTCTTTATTGGAAAAAATCCAAAGTGAATATAGTAATTTAGCTGCTAAAAGTATGAGTTGTAAAACAATGATTGAAGAATGTATACACCGATGGGCAGGATTCTTGGAACAATTAGAACAACTTGATAAAATTTTGTCATCATGTGAAGATGAGATACAGAAACTATCTGAACCAAAAACTACACTTCAAGAACAAGGGAAACAACTTCAAACTATTAGAGTTCAGTAATTAATATTCTATTCTATTAATTTAAATAATTGTTTATTGTATATTTATGTAGAGTTATACTGAAAAATTATCATCAGAACGAAATGAAGTAGAAACACTTAAATCAAAAGTTGAAGAATTAACTCCAAGTGATAAGAAAACAAAAGCACTTGGAACTATTAGGAAATACGACGATGTTAGCAGTTCACTCCGTCAACTTCTTATTGATAAAGAGAATGAATATAAATTTCATAAAGGATACAAAGATGCACATGAAGAACTTATTACATGGTTAGGACGTATAAGAGATCGTATACCAAAATCATCAAAAGATCAATTCCCACAACTTGAAACTGCAACAGCAACATATATTTCACTCATGAATAAAAAACCACAAGGTACTTTACTACTAGATCAACTTCAACAGTTGGGAGATCTTGTACTTGCAACAGCCTCACCAGATAATCCACCACCAATTAAATCAGAAATAAAAACAATAACAGAATCATTGGAAGAATTATTTAAAGAAATTCAAGATGGAAAAAATTCACTTGCAAATATTATGTCAAATCTTAATGAATGGAAGGAAGAATATGAAAAACTTTCAGATTGGCTCCAACAGAATGATATTCTACTCAAAAATGTTAAAACTACACTACCAGCTACACTTGAAGAGAAAAAACAAAAAGTAATTGATACAACTGAAGTTGTTTCTAAATTAGCAAATGGTAAGAAAGATATTGAATCATTTAATACATCTACACTCGCTTTAAAACTTCTCAAATCACCCATGGAAAACTACGTTTCAACACAAATACAAAGGTTACATGCTCGTTATCAGGTATTATAATTTTTATTCACAATTCGTGATAAACTTTAAAACTTTTTTTTATAGGTTCAATTGACAATTGGAAATGATTTGTTGAAAAAAGTAGAAAACACCTACGACTGTCACAACGAATATCTAAAAGCTTTAGAACGAGCTAAAGATTGGACTGATAAAGCACTTGAACTTCTTCACGAATGTGCAGAAACCACTTCATCATCACGAAAAGAAAGAATACAAGAATATCTTGATAAAGTACAAGAAATGATTCGAATTGGAGAAGAAGATAAAAGTTTATTAAATAGTGTTTTAGAATGGAGTGAAAAAGCATTACGTGATACACGATCAGATGGAAAAGAAACAATTAAAACAGAAGTACAAAATTTACAAACAGATTGGGAAAGAATGATGAAGAAATTAACAAGTGCTAAAGCTTCAATGAATCAAAAATTACTCGAATGGGCAGATTATAATAGTTCTTATACACTTGCTAAAGAATGGTTGAATGAACGTGAAGCAAAATTAGAAAAAGTAGTAAAAGGTGGTTCCCAATCAAAGAAAGCTAATTTACGTGCTGCTAGTACAATTGTTCAAGATATTGCTAGTTTAGAACCAATAATAGAAACATTATCAACAAAAGCTAAAACACTTATGAATGATCAACCTGTTGTTGAATTAACAACACAATATGAAAAATTAGTTAATTCTGCACAAGAAGTTTATGCTAAACAAAAAGTTGCTGTTGAATTGGATCAAGTAAGAATTATATTATATTTTTTTAAATTATTAATATAAATTAATAATTTTATTTATTTTATTTTAGGAATTTGGAAATCTAGTCCATGAATTCATGAGTTGGATTTACAGTTCAAAGGAAAGACTTGGAAAAATATGTGAACCATCTGGAGATATATCAGTTAAAATATCTCAAGTTACAGTATTAGTATCAGAGTTACCAGATGGACAATCAAAATTAAATTCAGTATTAAGTAAAGGAAATGAAGCATGTAATGTATTAACAGATGATGAAAGAGATATTATTGAACAACAAGTTGCAGTTTGTGCTGAAGAATTTGATTTCTACTCGTAAGTAATATAATGTTAATTTAAAATTTTATTAAAATAAATGTGATATATTATATAATAGGGATGGATTAGAAAAGAAAAAACGTGAATTAGAATTAGGATTAGTTGGAAGAAAAGGATTTGAAGAAAGATTAAAACGTGGTGAAGAATGGTTAAAAAAAGAAGAAGAATCAATACGAGAATTAACACAACCCCATCAAACACTTCAAGAGAAAAAAGTAGCACTTGAAAAATTTCAATTAAAATTACAAGAAGTTTTTGATTGGCAAAAAGAACTTGATATCCTACATATGGAAGCACAGGATTTACTTTCAACAATTCCTGATTCAAGGATATCAAATGCAGTAACAGAAATATCAACAAAATACAATGCATTATTATCACTTAGTAAAGAAGTTATAAGAAGACTTGAATTACAATATCAAGAACATCAACAATATCAAGCATTATCTGAAGAATTAAGTGGATGGATTACTGATAATAAAAATAAATTAGAAAATATTAATACAAAATCATTTGATCAAAAACGTATTAATCAAGAATTACAAAATTTAAATGGAATGAAACAAAATCTTGAACAAGGACATAATAAATTACGTTATGCAGAAGAACTTAAAGAAAAAGTATTATCAAATATTATTAATCTTCCTCAAATTACAAATTTACAATCACAACAACAAATATATTCTTGTAATTTACAAGAAAATTTTGATAAATTAATTAATCTTTATGAAGATACAAAACAAAAATTAAGAAATCATGGATTATTATTACAAAATTTACAAGTTGAATTTAATGCTATTGAAAATTATTTAAATGAAACAAATTGTAAAATAATTAATATAAAATCAATACATTCACAACAAGATTTAGAAGAAAAACGTTCAAGTTTAGAAAAAGGGAAATCTCTATTAAAAGAAGTTGAAGCACATTCAGAAATGATTGATAAATTTCAAGAAAAACTTTCTAATTTATCATCAATTCCTTCTGATTCACCTTATCTTAATATTAAAAATCGTTATGATGATCTCAAAAATCAATTAGAAGATCTCATTAATTCAATTGAAATACTTAATGAATCACAAGAAAAATATTGGAAATTAGCTAATGAAATTACAAATAAATTATCAAAACATCGTCTTCAATTACAACAATTATCAGATACACATGGAGATAAAATACTTTTAATTTCAAGAGAAAAAGAATTAGAAAATTTTGAAAATGAATTAATTCAAGATGAAAATGATTTAAAATTATTGAAAGAATACAGTGAAAAAGCATGTGAAACAATGACAGAAGATAGTAAAGAACCCATCTGGAATAAAACAAGGGGACTCCAAAGTGAATTTGATCGTTTAATGTCACAATTTATTGAAGGTAAAAAAGATATATCTCGTACATTTGATGCTTGGAATGAATATGAAGAATTAATGTGTAAATTATCAAAAGATTTTAATGAAAATGAGCAAGTATTAAATGAACAAAAGCAAAGAATGGAAGTTATTGGATTTAAACCATCAGGAACTGATATGACAAATGCTAAAAAATTATTTCATAACATTGAATCACTTCATAGAAATATTGAAGATTTAAATGATAAATCAGAATTATTGATGGGTTACAGTGCATGTCCAAGTGTTCGTGATGCTGTTGTTAATTTTCAAAATCGATATACAAAATTAATATCAAATGCACAGAATATAATATCACAAATGCAAAAGAATATTGTAGATCAAACTGAATTAATTGGAGCAAAGGATGATTTTTCAAATTGGATTAAAAATTCAGAAAGTATTTTAGAAGAAGGAAAAGGATTTGGTACTTTAGATCAATTAAATGAAAAATTAAAATTAATAGAAAATTTATTAACACATTTACCAGAAGGGGATCTTTTATTAAATAAACTTCAAGAAAATTTTGCTCGTGTTTTAACTGTTGTATCTTCAGAATCACAAGAAGGAATTAAAGGAGAAATTGCGGCTCTTACGGAAAAATATTCAAAATTAAGAATGAATATTAATAAAACAATTTCAGATATTAAAGTATCAAGACAACGATGGAATGATTTTACAGAAATTATTCAAAGTATTGATGGATGGTGTAATGAAAAAATGAAGATATTAAATGAAAAAACTGGACATGGAACAACAACAATAATAGATGGTGGTGATTTAAAATATCGAAGTGAATTATATAAAACAATGTTACGTGAAATATTGGATAAGAAAAAAGAAATTGAAAACTTAAAATCAGAAGGAAATGATTTATCAATTGGTTCTAAAACTCAAAATCCAAATGATCAAATTAAAAAATTAGAAAATAAATACAATAATTTATTAAATTTTATTCAAGATTTAGAATCTAAAGCAAAATCAGAAACAGATGCATGTAATGAATTTCGTAATTTATGTCAAGAAGCTGAAAAATGGATTCTACAAACTTCATTTCGACTCATGACAAATAATTCACTTTGTATTACTAATCAAGAACAAACAAAAACACAAATTGGATTACATGATCAATTACTTAATGAAATGGAAGGATTTCATAATAATATTTTAAATATTGAAAGTAAAGGTGAAGAACAAATAGAAAAATATAAGAATAATTTTGAAGGAGTTCGTAATCAAGTTAAAAATATAAAAGAAAGTTATGATGCTCTTATGAAAACAGGAAAACAAATTAAAGATAGACTTCAGGATTCACTCAAAGTATTTGCAGCATACGAACAAACCCTACTAAATATTATGAATAATTTAGATGAATGGGAACCAATTGTTAATACTACAATTCAAGAACCAATCATAGGAAAGGATGAAGTTGATTCTAAACTTGAGAAAATAAGAAATTTTCATAATAAAATTCAAGTAGAAAAAACTAGACTTAATCTTGCTGTACAAAATGCAAATAGTGCAGCTGCATCATTATCTCGTCCATCCAGTCCTCAAGATGCTTTACTTCAACCAATTCCAGATGAAGAATTAACCGTTAGATCAAGATTAGAAGATTTTATTGATTTATTACAAAAGGAAGTCTCGGATCTTTCTTCAGCTCTAACAGAACTTGATAAAATTAAATCAAAGAAAGAAGATATGGAAAAATGGATAAATGATTCAATTAATATTATAAATAATATTTCGCAACAACCTTTGCGTCAACGTCCGGAATCCATGGAAGCTGAATTCAAAGTATTAAATGATCTAAGATCAAATGCTGCAGAAAAATTAATGAATCTTCAAGAAATTGAAATGGAAGAGAGAGGAATTGTTACAGAAATTTATAAACCAGAATTATGTGAAAAATTATTAAAACTACAAGAAAATATACAAAAATGTATTGATGAAAAACAAAAAGAACAAGAAACTGTTGCTGATTATCAACAAATTATTAAAGATTTTCAACAATTACTTTCTAATCTTGGATCTAAATTAAATTCACTTGAAAAAGGGAATGGTATTCCTTTACCACAAAAACTTAAAGGAATCCTTGAACTTATGGATGGATTAAATCCAGCAATGGAAACATTAAATGAAATTAAATTAAAAGCAAATGAAACACTTAAAGAAAAATCAGATGATCGATTTCATGAAGATCAACTCAAAGGAATTGAAAATCGATTCAATAGTTTAAAGAAACGAATTGAAAATCGTAAGAAAATTTTAGATAATGTTAAAGATACTTTGGATGGATTTTTAATTAGTTTACAAGAATGTTCAAATAATGTTCAAGATAAGAAAAATAATCCAATTGATACTAAAATTGGATTTGAAGTTAATCGTGCAGAAGAAATGAATAATGAAATAAGAAATAAATTAAAAGAAATTGAACGAATGGAAATTAAAATTTTAACACTTGGAAGAAGATTTGATGGATTAAAAGGAGAATTAGAAGATACTGAAATAGAACCAATAATTAATGAAATGGATGAATTAATAACAGATATTAAAAAAATAAATGAAGAATTTAAAAAATATAATCAAATTATATCAGATGGTATTTTACTAAGGAAAAAATTTAAAGATACACTTGATGCTGTTAAACTTCGTTTATCAAATTTTAGTAAAGAAATAACAGAAAATAATCAAACACCATTCCTTACTTCAACTTTAGAAAGAAAAATTAACGATTTAAAAAGATTTGGAAGAATCGCTTTAGAAGATTTAGATACATCTTTCGGTGATTTATTTCAACAAGCCAATGCACTTGAAAGAGATTGTAATGAAATTGATTCTAAAAAATTACGACCACTCATTGGAACTTTAAAAGATGAAATTGTGTCATTAAGTAAAAAAGCTGGAAATCAAATAGAAATACTTGAAAAATCATTAAAAGAACAAAAAGGATTTGATAATGAAATTGAAGGTATCAAATCATGGATAGAAGATACTTTAATTTCAATTCAATCACAAGATACATCGGTTATTAAACCTACACAAATTCCAAATCAAATACAAAATTATCAAAAAATACAAGAAGATGGAAATGAAAAATTAAAACAAATAATTAATCTTTCATCTTCACCAATTCGTAAACGATTAAATCAACCAAATCAACAACAATTTGATGATACTATTGGAAGTGTACAACGTCCCATTGAAAGATTAATGAGTGATATTATACAAAAAATTAATAAATTAAAATCACAAGAGAAATCATTAAATGAAATTAATGAATTAATTCAAGCACATCAAAAATTTATAGACAAAATTAAATTAAAATTGGAAGAATTAAGAAAAAATTTCAGCCTGAATAAAGTAGAAGTTATACTTGGACATTACGAAGAATTAAGTGATTCATTACAAGAACAAAAGAAATCATTAGATTTACCTCAATATGAAGAGTATAGAAATTTAAATTCATTTCTTACTATTTTAAAAGAAGAGGATTTACTTCTTGAAGAAATTGATGGAAATATATCACGTATGCGTAAATTACTCCAATTACAACATCATTATCTTGGATTGAAGGGTGACATTACAAATTTCACTACACGTTATCGTCCAATTGTTGATGCTTTAAAAACAGAAACTGGATCACCTGAATCTAAAATAAAAAAATGTGATGAAATAGTTAGACCATTACAAGAAGCAGAAGCTAAATTATCATCAGCTGGTGATAAAGCATCAGAAATTATGGATGAAATTGGAGTAGAAGAAAGAAATATTATTGTTAAAGATCTCGAAGATATGAAACATCAAATTCAATCTATTAAAAATGATGTTGAAGCAAGAAAATCTGAATATGAAAATTTGGCAATTGAACATCGTAAAGCTGGAAATGAACTTGAGAAATCTATTACATTGTTATCTAGTAAAGAAGGTGAAATTAAATCCCGACCTTTATTAGGATTAGGAGTCACAGATTGTGAATCAGAAGTTGAACAACATGAAAAATTAGTAAAAGAAATTGGATCTCATTTATTTGTATTAGAAGGACTTGTTGATACTCTAAAAGGAGAACAATCACTTCCATCAACAATTGTTGAAAAATTAGATGAAGCTAAATCATTTCTTAAAAGAATTCCAGATGAATTATTAGGAAGGGGAAAATATTTTGATGAAAATAAAGAATCACGTGATAAATTTCAAAGATTGAAAGATATAATTACAGGATGGTCGGATGATGCTGAAAAATTACTACAATCAAGTGAAGAATTTGGTGATTGTGAAAATATTGGAAAATATATTAAAAATATTCAAGAGATGTTTGGGGTTGAAAAAGAAATGTTTCCAAAATTACAAAATTTACGACATATCCTTCAATCAATTCTTCCATCACTTTCAAATAATGATCAAAATATAATTACGAACGAATACGAAATACTTAACGAACGTGTTAATAATTTATTTAACAAAGCAAAGAGTAGAGAATTGGAATTAGAAAAAAATGAATCTTCTTGGGATAATTATTTAGAATTAAAAAATAGTTTGGAAGGTATTTTAAATGAAATATTAATCCCTGGAGATCTTGGATCAACTCTTACAGAAATTAAAAGTAATGGAATACAAATAAAAACTTCATTAACAAAACTTGAGGTAAAAATATTATAAAATATAAATTATAATGTTAAATTATTTATCTTTATTTTAGGATGTTAAATCCCTATTTAATAATTTTAAAAAAGAAGCCGAACCACTTCATTCTATATCAAATCCAACTACTAAAAATAAAATTTCAAATCAAATTCAATTGTTTGAAAAGAAAATACAAGAAATTAATAATAACTTAGAAGAAAAATCCAAATCCTGTGAATTAATTATTTCAAGATGGGAGGTAAGAAAAAGATATAATACAAATTATTATTATTATTGTTGAAAAAGTCAAATAACTACAAGTGCAAGTTAAAATCCGAGTCGTACTTATTAAAAATATTTAATCTTTAACTTAAATGTTTTGTTTTAGAAATGTGAAAAACTTTGGACAGATTTTGAAGTTAATATTGTATCTATTGAAGATAAATTTTCTCAAATTGATCCATTCCTTAAATCTCAACGTCAACTTGAAGAAACAAAAATAAGAATAGGATCCATATTAGATGATGGAAAGAAATTAGAACCATCACACAATGAACTTTGTGAATATGCTGGATATATTATTCAACATCTTCAAAACCAAAAAACACGAGGAGTACAAGAGAGTTCTTTACAAGGAAAATTAGATCAATTAACTCAACATTATAAAACGTAATTTATATTATTTTAATATTTAATATGAATATTTAATATATTTTATTATAATTAAAATAGAATCCTAAAACTATTAGAAGAGAAATTAGCCTGGTTAAATAGTCAAGATAAATTCCTAGCAGAAGTTGATGATACAATTGAAAAATTAAACAAAAGAATAATTGGAGCTAAATCTGATCTTAATGAAATAAAACCATATTCTTCAGATGTTGAATTAACAAATAATAAAATTAAGGTTAGTCAACTTTACTTTAATTATTTAAGAGGAGTAATTTCATAAATTATTAAACATTTTATAGAAAATTGAAAATGAAGGAAGTGATATTAGTAAAACTTTGAATGAATTAATTGGAAAATTAGAAAAAAAGTTTTCAGGATTAAATCAACCAATTCCACCAGGAATACGTCAAAAGATTTCATCTTTGGAAATTGATTTAGAAAAATTGGAAGTAGATTTAAAAAGATTAAGATCTGATGTTGAAAATGGAGAAGAATTAAATACAAAATATAAATCAGGACTTAATATTTTACAAACATGGGTTAAAAATACAGAAGAAAAATTAGAAAAAGAATATGATAATCCTGAGTTGTTGAAGGAAAATTTACAAGTAAATAATAATAAATAAATACGATAATAATAAATAAATAAAAATAATTATTATAATTAATTAGGGATTATTTCAAGAAGTTCCAAATATAATTGAAGAAGTTGAAAATTTAAAACGGAATGGTTTACTACTTGCTCAACGTACACCAAATAATGAAGAAAGAGCAAACATTACAACTACAATCAATACAATTGAAAAAGAAATTTTAAATATTAAATCTAGTCTCGAATCCAGAAAACAACAAGTGAGTTAAACAAACACCAATCATAAAATAATAATTTATATGAGTTAATATTATTTTTAATTATTTAAGGTTGGAGAATCCTTAGATGCTTGGCATCGTTTTCTTCAACTTTATTCAATAGTATTAAATACAATCGAAGAACAAAAGAAACTCCTCCAATCTCCACTTGTAGTTTCATCATTAACAGAATCAAGAGAAAAACTAAGTGAATTTTCGGTAATTTATTTACAACAGAATATTTTTAAGAGAATATTAGAAAAATTGAATATAATTACAATTTTAGATGTCTGGAAAATCTCTTAATAAACTTAGACATCAATTGAATCAATTAGGTGAATTATATGGAAAATGTGGAGAAGTTGGTGGAGGAAGTAAATTATTAGAAAAATTAACATATATTGAACAATACAAAACAGAGATTGAGACTGAAATTGTTGGAAAGGTAAATCATACATAATAATATATTAATAATAATAATATAATAAATAATAATAATATATTTGAATAGTGTTCATTACTTCAAGAATTAACTGATGAATGGGATAGATGTGAGAAAAAAGTAAAAGAAATTAATTTATGGATTGAAAAAAGTAAAAATGGACTTGAATCAACTCCTACCAAAAGGAAACCTCTTAGAGATCAATTAGCTTCAAAAGAAAATTTATTAGCTGATATTCTAAATCAAAAAATTAAACTGGGACTCAATTTAGAAAAATTAGAGGTTAGAATTAACTTAATAATAAAATTATATTAATTTTAATATTATATATTTATTATAAGGTACATTTTAAAAGTGGAGTTGGAAGTGATTCTAATATTGTAAACGATGTAAAAAATTTAGAGAATAGATTAGATGAATTTTATTCAGAAGTTAAATCCCTATGCTCAAAATTTGAAGATTCATTGAATGAAATTGATAAATTACAAGAGGTAAAAAAATGAATAATTTATGTAAATGAATGGAATTTTATAAATTATTTTTATAATTTATTAGGAAATTCAATCACTTCGTAATAATCTTTATTCAACAGAACAACATCTTCGTCATCTAATGACATCAACTGTAGCCGTAGATAAAGAAAAACGTACAACTGAACAAGCGGTAAGAGAAATAAATATTTATTTATTATATTTTATTAATGAGTGTTTTATATTAAAAACCATTTTTTAAATGGTAAAACAGTTAACAACTTCCTCCATTATTTACCCATAACATACCATATTACTTAATATATTTTGGTGGTTTTAAAAATATAGAACCAGATGTTTGAAAATTCAAGGTTCCTTTTGAAAAGGGAATCATCATATGAAATAACACTTTGCATCTTAACATCCGCTTTTTACGTATATTTTATTTTTAGTAAATTTTAAATCCATTGGTATAGTTTCTAAGTTTAGCTTTTGGGTTTTTTATTTCTTAGGCATGGAGGGAGAAGTTGAGTTCCATACAATCTTCAATCGCTTCTAAAAATCAAAGAATCACCTTCCTTACACAAGCTGCATCAAATATCACGCTATAAAAATAAAATATTATTATTTTCCCTTTCTTTTTCTTTACATCTTCAAAATACTTACTTTATTCTAGTCTTAATCTATCACTGCTTTTGTCTAGTCTCAAAATATATATATCCTATCCATCCTAAGTCACTCACTCATTTAATTATTATATTCATTCGTTTAAACAAAAGTCCATTTATTTGGTTGTGCCAAGAAAAATAAATAAATACGATTAATTTTAATCAATACTCTTTAAATCATAATTTAACTTTTAATTCTTAGGACTTTTTTTTTAAATTTAAAAAGTTTAAGTCAGTTTAAGGTTTCTATAATTTAAAATCCAGTAATGGAAAATTACTCGGAATTAAATACGTACGCTGACATTGCATTTGGGAGATGTCGCTCAGGACGAAATTCCCCAATAATACAATCCAATGAATTTGAAAATATTCAACAATCATCAACACAATTAAATCGTGGTAGAAAAGATAATTTATCAACAATAAGATTAAAAACTACTGGAAGAAATATAAGCGTAAGTCCAAGTCCAAGAAATAGAATTCCACTACCAATTCAATACAATCATAATCATCGTTCTTCATCTGCTACACCATCATCTTCAACATTTAAAAATTTACAATCAAAAATAATAAATCCAGAAGAAAAACAAGAAATATTAAAACAATCTTGGCCTCCAGCATCAATTTCTAAATCTTACGCTGATATTTGTCAAACACATTCAACAACACCTCAGAATCAGACTACAGAATTTAAAATACAAACTCCTTCATTTATTATATCAAAACCAGAAACACCAAAAATAAATACAAATACTATTCAACTTCAACATATACTTCCTAATCCTAATATTCCAGGATTAATTTTCCCAAAAGCAGCAGTCCAACATAATATTTCACTCCTTTCTGCTCAAACAGGAAAGAAAAAACATAAGAAAAAACATAAAAGATCTAAATCAGCATCCTCAGGTATTTCAATTGATGATTATATAGATGAAGAATTTCATCCTCCAATTCCACCACCATCACCACCAAAAGATCAAATAAATCCACTAGAGGTAGACCCACCAATCAATAAACGACAAAGTCGTACCAACACCCGTGGACATAAGAAACATTTTGGACTTTCCGTATCACCGTCGCCATGTCTAAAGAAACAAAATTCAGATGTCCAACCAACACAATCTGAAAATCCAAGTAAAGAATTAATGGAACTCCAATCCCATTCCTATTCACCACTTCAAAGTCAAAGTGTTGTTACTTTTAAGAGTGTTTTTTATGAGACAAAAGAAAATGAAGGTCAAGAGAATATTAAGGATAAATCAACCTTCATTATAATTAGAAATGATGATGATGATAAATGTAAACAACTGGAAAGAGTTTATGTAGACCCACGCAATATTAAATCAACATCACCTGTTGTTCCTGTATCATCACTTAATCAAAATCATATTAAAAGTTTTAAATCTAATGAAGATTTACTTCATACTTCAGAAATTAGTGAAAGTGAATTAGTGAATAAAAATCATAATAATGGCAGCAACACTCAAATTAAAACAGGTAATCCTTTTCAAACAACTTCATCACAACTTCAAGAGATTTCCATTGATATTAAGAGAGATCATGCGCAGGAGGTTTCCAATACTTCCAATACTTGCGCAGTAGATACTCTTAATTTTGAATCTGCTGAGGAGGACCAAGATCAAAGGAACCGAAAAACCCCTAATCATGTGAATTACGAATCTCCTTTTCTATCTTTAATTTTGACATTTAAAGAGGTGGAAAGAATTTGGCAAGAAAAATTGGCAAAAGATAAAAAAATAAATAAGGATGTAACTAAGGATAAAAATCCTCGTGACATAGATAAACCACCTCCAGATACAGATGGTAGTGGTGATGGTGGTAACGAATCAGGAGATACAAAAAATAAATTAGGTAGAAGTGGTGATTCAATTACTGATTTTTTATATTCGAGTTTATCTGGATTAGGATCATATTGTGTAGATTGGAGTACGAAATTAAATAGTGAACCAATATTAATAATTCCTAATCAAATACTTGATTTCCATTCCAAAGAAAATGTACCACCATCTTTAAAAAATAAATTTAAAAATCCACATCACTTCAAGAAATTATTAAAGGACAAATACGATGATCAGGAAGAAGATAAAGGACAAAAATCAACAAATTACAACAATTCAAAACAATATTTTGGAAAGGTTGGATTTATAATTTGGATCTTCTTCTTCTTGACGTGTGATAATCATCATCCTCTTATAATTACTAAACAAAATAATTATAATTTTATCCTTCCTTTCTTCTAAAAATAAATATTGTTTTTGTTTTCTATTAGCGTGGATTTATGCCAATTGAATGGTTTTTCCATTCTCTAACTAAAAAGACCTTGCCAATAAATAATATTCATTTGAAATATTATTTAACATTTACTAATTACAATACTTTATGCTTATGCATTTACATTTTTAACATTGTCATTATATTCATGACTTTTCAAATCCATTGCCAACCGACACTTCCACATTCTGCCTCGTGTGTTCTTTTATAATTTGTTATACTCAAAATAACTTAAGAAGGGTGGGTTAATTAATAAGTGACTTTATTTTTTCAAGTGTTTCTTAACATTCATAATAATATCTCATGGTGTGTTAAATCAATTCATTTATTATGAATTTTTTATTCACTAATTTTAAAACTTCCATTAATAAAAAATATTTTAATTTTATATATTTTTTATTTAATTTCAGGAACACGCTGAATGTAGTTTGAAAATTGTAGAGGAAACTTTACATTTAAATGAAGAGAAATTAAAAGTACTTTCAGGAGTTAAAGATATTGCGACCATTTTATACGAAACGAACGTAACTAAAAATTATTCTAATTTGTACAAAATCTATTAATTTAAATAAAATAATTTTAGGAACTTCTCACTACTTTCTCAAGTTTGGAAAGTTCAATTAAAACAGTGAAGAAGATCCTAAGCGAACTTCAACCTGAAATCGAAGTAACAGAAACATTAAATGATGCAAACGAAATCGATTATAGAATTCGATCACTTAAATTAATTGTTAAAAAATTTCAAGATTCTGCTAAAAAAGTAAATTAATAAGAAAATTTTATTTGAATTTATAAAATAATTGTTTTTATTTGTTGCAGGGAAAATTAAAAATGGAGATAGTAAATGCTAATTTTTCAATTCCATCCCCACCGGATTCAGATGGTGTTCCTACAATGAGACGAATAGAAGTATCAGCCCTTGAATTACCACATACTCAATTAGTTAGCGAAGTAAACGATGGACAAGGTGGAAAATTCTTAACAAAATTTGAACAATCTGGATTTGCAATACAAAGAACAGAAGTTTCATTTAGTCAATCAGAATCATTAACTGGAGATCCAACTTCATACCAACCACTCACCTCTTCTTCAAAATTACCATCATCAATATTAGTTAGAACAATACAAGATCAACCTAAAATAAAAATGTCAAAGGATCAACAAATCCCTTCAGATATTTCAGATAGACTTTCACTTGTTCCATTACCATCAATTGATAATGAAAATGAAAATGATGGAGTAACTGTACGTGTGAGACAATTAACACAAAGTGTTACAAAACGAATTATTAGAAAACGAAGACGAATCATACGTCGTGTTCGTATTGTAAATGGAATTGAAGAAGTAACAGAAGAGATACTGGATGAACCTGATGAAGTTGAAGAAGAAGTTTCTGAAGCATCAAGTGGTCCTGTTGTTGATGTATTTGGACAACATAAAGAACAAGACAGACCAAAGAGTCCTGGTGTAACTATTTCAGAAATAACAGATTCATCAATGGCTAAAATTCAAACTGGATTAAGTTCACCAACACCAAAAATACAATCTCCATCAACGTCTCCTTCCCATTCACATCAACAAATAACTCATCAATTTGATTACAGAAAGGAAGATTTACCAACTTCCCTTTCATCAGCAACAATGAGAATAACTGTAGAAAAATCTTCAGATTCATCAAAAAACTTACCAAAATATACAAAATCTCAACATGAACAAATTACGTCACAAGATTTAAATCTTAAATTAAAAGATGAAGGAACATTAACTACAATTGATGAACATATTTCTAAAACTACTCTACCAGTAACACCTCAACGACATAAGCAACCACTACAACAAACTCCAGCTACTCCTTACTTATCGGAAGTTCAAACAGTAGGACAGAAAATCAAATCAAAATATGAAGAAATTACTTCAGAAGATTTATCTGTTAAATTAAAAGAGAAAGTAGTATTAACTCCGATTAAACCAAAAGAAGAATCTTCAGATCAAATCTTACAAAAGACTGCAGATGATGAATTAGATGAAAATATTTCCAAAAGTACTCTACCAGTAACACCTCAACGACATAAGCAACCACTACAACAAACTCCAGCTACTCCTTCCTTATCGGAAGTTGAAACGGTAAGACAGAATATAAAATCAAAACTTGAAGAAATACCATCTAGAGTTTTAACAACTGAATTACATCAGAAACAACCAATTCCATCAAATGATCCGTCTTCAAATCAAATCACACAAAAGGTAGTGAATGATGAAATTGATGAAAATATTTCTAAATCTGCTCCACCAGGACCACCTCAACGTCAAAAGAAGCCACTACAACAAACTCCAGCTACTCCTCTTCCTTCATCATCAAAAATTCATTCAAAAGACGGAGAAGTTGAAACGGTAGAAGAAACACAAATTGTAAAATCAAAATATGAAGAATTACCATCTGAAGCTTTAACAACTGAATTACTTGAGATACAACCAATTCCATTAAATGATCCGTCTTCAGATCAAATCAAGCAAAAGGTAGGGGATGACGAAGTTGATGAAAATATTTCTAAATCTGCTCCACCAGTACCACCTAAACGTCAAAAGCAACCAATACAACAAATTCCAGCTACACCTCCTCCCTTGACATCAAAAATACAAGCTAAAGACGAAAAAGTTGAAACAGTAGAACAGAATATAAAATCAAAATATGAAAAACTACCATTGAAACCGTTGAGAATTGAATTGGATGAGAAGGGTGCATTAACTCCTATTAAAACAAATGAAGAATCTTCAGATCAAATCATACAAAAGGCTACGGATGACGAAGTTGATAAAAATATTTCTAAATCTACTCCACCAGTAACACCTAAACGTCAAAAGCAACCAATACAACAAACTCCAGCTACTCCTTCTTTATCGGAAGTTCAAACAGTAGAACAGAATATAAAATCAAAATATGAAGAAATTACTTCAGAAAATTTATCTGTTAAATTAAAAGAGAAAGTAGTATTAACTCCGATTAAACCAAAAGAAGCAACTTCAGATCAAATCATACAAAAGACTGCAGATGATGAATTAGATGAAAATATTTCTAAAACTACTCCACCAGTACGACCTCAAATACTACAACAAACTCCAGCTACTCCTCTTCCTTTATCATCAAAAATTCATTCAAAAGACGGAGAAGGTGAAACAGTAGGTCAAGCACAAATTGTAAAATTAAAATATGAAGAAATACCATCTAGAGCCATAACAACTGAAGTGATTGAGAAACAAACAACTCCATTAAATGATCCATCTTCACACCAAATCACACAAAAGGTAGTGGATGATGAAGTTGATGAAAATATTTCTAAAACTACTCCACCGGTAACACCTCTATTTCAAAAGCAACCATCAGAGCAAACCACAGCTACTTCTCCATTATCATCAAAAATACAAGTTAAAGACGTTGAAATTGAAACTGTAGCACAGAATATAAAATCACAACATGAACAAATTACTTCAGAAAATTTAAATCTTAAATTAAAAGAAAAAGGAGCATTAATTCCAATTGATGAAAATTTTTATAAAACTTCTCCACCAGTAACACTTCAAACACTACAACAAACTCCAACTACTCCTCTTCCCCTAACATCAAAAATACATTCAAAAGACGGAAAAGTTGAAACAGTAGTACAAGAACAGAATATAAAATCAAAATATGAAGAAATACCATCTGGAGTTTTAACAATTGAATTACTTGAGATACAATCAATTCCATTAAATGATCCATATTCAGACCAAATAACACAAAAGGTAGTGGATGAGGAAGTTGATGAAAATATTTCTAAATCTACTCCACCAGTAACACCTAAACGACAAAAGCAACCAATACAACAAACTCCAACTACTCCTCTACCCCTATCATCAAAAACACAAATTAAAGACAAAGAAGTTGAAACGGTAGGACAGAATACGACATCACAACTTAAACAAATTACTTCACAAGATTTAAATGTTAAATTAAAAGAAAAATTAGCATTAAATCCAATTGAAACAAATCAAGAATCTTCAGATCAAATCACACAAAGGGCCATGGATGATGAAGTAGATGAAAATATTTCCAAATCTACTCCATCAGTAACACCTCGACGACATAAACAACCATCAGAACAAACCACAGCTACTCTTCCCATATCATCAAAAATACAAGTTAAAGACCTAGAAATTGAAGCAGTAACACAGAATATAAAATCAGAATTTGAAACACTACCATTTGAATCCCTTACGATTCAATTGGATAAGAAACAAAAAATTCCTCCGATTAAACCAAATGAAAAATCTCCAGATCAAATCACACAAAAAGCTACGGATGATGAATTAGATCAAAATATTTCTAAAACTGCTCCACCAGTACCACCTCAACGATATGAGCAGCCACTACAACAAACTTCAGCTACTCCTCCTCACTTGACATCAAAAATACAAGTTAAAAACGAAAAAGTTGAAACGATAGTACAAGAACAGAATGTAAAATCAAAACATGAACAAATACCATCTGGAGCTATAAAAACTGAATTACAAAAGAAACAATCAATTCCATTAAAAGATCAGTCTTCAGACCAAATTACACAAAAGGCTGTGGATGATGAAGTACATGAAAATATTTCTAAAACTACTCCACAACTAACAACTCAACATCAAAAACAACCACTACAACAAACTTCAGGTACTCCTCCTCCCTTATCATTAAAAATAAATGTTAAAGACGTTGAGACTGAACAGAATATAAAATATAAATATGAAGAAATACCATCTAAAGATTTAACAAATGAATTACAAGAAAAACAAGGAATCCTTCCGATTTTATCAAAAGAGTCTGCTTCAGATTCAATTCCACAACAGATTGAAGATCCTGATTTGAGTCTTCCTGTTGTACCACAAAATAAATCCAATATCAAAACTACACAGGACGACCATGGAGTTAGTTTGGGTGACAAACTAAAATTGTTAATCAGTGGTAGTGGTACAATAATAGGTAAAACTCCTGATGACGAAGTGGATGATGCATTTAAAGAAACAGTACCACAAACTCCAACATTTGATATAACTCAATATTCAGATACTCAAAGTATTTTATCCATGTTTGAAATACTTTTAACAAAAATTAATATTGCTGATTCTATAATTAAGAAATTAAATCCAGAATCTCCTATTTCTGGTGAAGATATTGATAAATTGGGTTGTCTACTTTCGGAATTTGGAAAAAGAATTAAAATATTGAATTCATTAATTAATAATTCAACATTGGATGAAGAGGATCGGAATTTAATGAATCAACTATTAGAAATTAATAATAAAAAAAATAATAATTTACATATTCAACTTCATAATTATTTGTCAAACATGAACAAAATAGGAGAGGAATTAACAAAGAAAATTAATGAATTTAATTTAAATCTTACTCTGTTGGAAATGAAACTTGGAAATGATTTACAAGTAAATGAACTACAATTAATTAAAGAAGAATTAAGAAAAATAGAAAATGAATTGGAGTCTACAGAAATTGAAGTTAATCGTGGAATTCCATTTCCAAATATTTTGAATGGAATGGAATTATTAAAAAATCAAATCCAAGAATTACATACTCTTATTAATAATAATTTAACATCTCTTTCCCTTACTCAACGATACGAAGCTGAATTAAGTAATTTATCACAATTAGTTGCAGCTGCTGAAGAAACACTTGGAAGGAAATCACCTTTTGAATCAAATATTACTACTTCAAATACCATACAAAATTATCAAAATACAAAAACGGATACTGATTTTGAAGAAATGAAATTTCAAACTATTGAAGATCAACATCAATATCCAACATCATCAGAAGAGACAGAACAGAGTTTAAAAGATGAGAAATTGATTGATTCAGAGTTCATACAAGAACATCATACTTCAAAATATTCAGAGCCTATTATAATTCAACATGAAGATGAGATTGAAGAAATTGAATTGGATTTACATGAATCAACTTTAAAAAATATAGAAGAATTGTTGGAGTATGGAAGAGTTGTTGAAAATAAAAAACCAAGATTTGAAAATGTTCAACATTTAGTAGAATACATTGAAAAAATTAATAAAATGTGTTTGGACTTAAAGAAAGCTCAAATTGAACTTACTAAACTTGGACAGAATGCAAAGGGGGAAAATAAGGTATGAAACTTATAATTTTTACATAAATCCTATCCTATCCTAAATGTATTATTTTTATTATATTTATAGAAAAAACAGGAAATGATAAAAACTAATGTAAATTCAGTTTTAAAAGGATTAGGAGATTATAAGAGAAATTTAACACAACTAATTCCAGTTTGGAATAAAATTAATAATGGAATACAAAATGAAAATGATTGGATTGATTCAATACAAAGTGAAATACCTGGACTATTAAAAATAAATTCAAATGAAGGAGAGAATATTAAGGATAAATATGAGGTAAAATCTATTTTAAAATTATTAATTTTATATTATTAATTTATGAAAAATGTAAATTTTGATTTTAGGACCTTCAGAATAAGTTTAATAGACATCTGTTAAGTGTTGATGAAATTAGAGATTCAACAACAACTATTTTAAAAGTAGTTAATTCACCATCACTTGAGAATAATGTAGAAGAACTTAATAATAAATACAAAGAAATTGATAGAAGAATTGAAAGAGGAATTAAAATAATGGAGAAATTTCAAGATACATGGAATACTTACCAAAAACTTTATGAGCGGCTTTCCATATCAATCCAAGATGCAGAAGATAAAATGGAAATATTATCTTTGGATCCAGAACCACAAAAATCAGATATAATGGTATGCTAAACCAAAAAACAACACTCTTTTAAATTAATTAAATCATAACATTCACATTCACATTAATTTAATTAATTTCACAATTTAAAACAATTAAAATTTAGAATTTGTTTTTATTTGTATCCCACTCAAAAGTTTAAAATAAGGAAAGTCAGTTAGCAAGATTTTAGTTAAAAAATTAAAGTTAGCACACCACAAAATTTATTTTGTTGAATCAAGTTAGAGAAAAACGCTCCAATGTTTTACTAATCGTTTACTTAATTATAATTAAATTTTTTTTTATCTTTTTTCAAAAGGAACTAAAGGCTGAAATTCAAAGTTTAATTCCACTACGAGATGAAACCAAAATAATTTTAAATGAAGTTTTAAATATATACTTCCATTAGCCGACAAAAGTGAAATTAAAAAAGAATTTGAAGATAATTGAAGAAAGTTTAAGTAATTTAAAAATGGAAATTATGGAAAATGAATACGAAAATGAAGTTACGTAAAGTAATTTAAATAATGATGCAGAAGAGGAAATTAATGAAATTGAAGATAAAATACAAGAATATACAATCACTATTGAATCTCAAGAAGATATTTGTATATATTTACAAAAACTTCAAGTAAATTAAATTTTTATTTTAAAATTTAAAGATTTATATATTTATATTTAATATAATATTTAATTTTTTAGTTTTTAAATTATAAAATTCAAATTGAAAAGGAGAGATTAAATCAATATATTCAATCATCCAATGAGAATAAAGATCCAAAACATGGTGAAAAAATTGGACGATTCAATCGAAGATTATCAGAAGCAGGAATTAATATTCAAAATCAAATTGATTCTACTAAAGATTTAAAGAAAAAATTAAATACTTTTAATCAATATAAGAATAACGTAAATAATAATAATAATAATTTATTACATGAAATTAATTTTTACAATGGAAATTAATTATTATTTTATTATTGAATTTACAGGCAGAAAGAAACACATTGAAATTAAAAGATAAAATTTCAGAAATATTTCCAAATGGAGGAATGATTCTGGGTGATTCTCTTCATATTTTTAATGTAAGTTTAAATTCTTCTTTAAAATATTTTAAAAAGTAATTAATGATAATAATTTTTTAAAAATACAGGATGTACAAAAAGAAATTGATGAAGAAATTAAATGTTTGGATATTTTGAATGAAATGATTGATTCTTTTGAAACAAATTCAAATACTATAAATGTAGACACTCAATCAATGAAAGATGATGTTAAAAATATACAAGATGAATTGGAGAAATTGAATACATTTACAGAGGTATAAATAATATAATAATATTATAAATATATAAGTATAAAATTAAATTAAATTAAATAATTTTTTGTATAGGAGTCTAAGAAGTGTTGTGATGATAAATTAAAAATATGGAAGGAATATAATGAAATTTTGAAGAGTATGAATGAAGGGATTGATGATATAAAATTGGTTGTTGAAACACTTGAATCAAATGTACCAAATACATTAGAAGATCTTCTTATCTCTCAACACTTTCTCCAGGTTTGTTTATTAATTTATATTTATTTATCATCACATTTTAATTATAAGGGTGATGTTAAAACTAACAAAAGAATTCAACGTCACTCTTCTTAATGTTTATTTTTGAATTGAGGTTGGGCTATTTGCCAAAATTTAGAATTTTATAGTGTCACTTATTCATGGAGTAAGTTAGAAGAGGAAGAAATAAGGAATTTGCATATCGTATATTTGTTTAGGATTGGGTTCATATCATCTTGGCATACTTTTTTCTGGATACAAGAAAATAAGTTAACATAAGTTTTAGTATTACCAATAATCAGTAGTACACAAACACAACAACAACAGCCTAGTTTTCTAATATATAAAGTCCAAGGATGATGATTTAGTAAATCTTTTATTCTTTTCTAAAACTTAATAGTGATTAGTGTTTGTTTAGTAAGAAAGACGGAAGTTAAACTAATTTTTATCATAGATAGAGAAGTGGAATAATAATAGTTAACTGATGAAGTGATTGTATTGTGTTTGTTTGTATATTTTGTATAGAAGAATCCCCTCTTGTGTGGATATTGAAATGGATTTGTATTTAAAGGGGATATAATTATTATTTATAACCACCTACTTTACTATTATACTACAACTACACCATACCATACAATACACCATAAATATTAAACTCTCATACTTCCAGTTTCAGTTGATTACAATTCTCAAGTATAACTACAAGTTCTAACTTAACTTATCAAAATTAAAATTAGAGTCACGCAAAATAAAGTTAAGCTACTACTTTAACTTTAGTTTCTTCTTGGGAAATTTTAATCCTAGAATTAATTTTATCACTCTCTTCTACTCTAGTAATATAAATTTTATTATTTTACAACCATACCATAGTAAAACACGTGTCAATCAAAGTCACAAGGTTTTTAATGTGAATGTCTGTGTGTGTATAAGTTATATTCACTACGTGACTAATTTTTATCTTTTTTTTTTATTTTTAGGATATGAAAATTTCTGACATTGATTCCTTATTAACAAAATTAAATGATATAACACTTAAAATTTCTTCTTCTTCTTCTTCTAAATCTCCGGAAACAGATATCAAATTAATCACTCAAAATCTAATCGATACCAAAAGAGATCTCACCAATAGACTCCAACAATTATCAAATAATTATGATAAAATTCAAGATTTATTCCAGATAGTAAATAATCAAAAAGTTGAGTTTGAAAAGAATTTGAATAAAGTTAAGAAATCTTTATCTTATTCAAATTATTCTGAAGAAGATAAAAATGAATTAAAATCTATTGAAGATAAAATGAGTGAATACGAAGATATTGTTAAAAAACTTCAACAACTAATTCAAAATTCAACCAAAGAAAAAACATTTATACTTCCTATTGATTACGATATCAAAATATTAAGAAATAATTTAGAAGAACTCAAAGGAAATATTGAAGATATGGATTTATTAAAAGAAAAAGAAAATATTACAAATACAAAAGATAAATATAATTCATGTAAAGTTGGAATTGGAAATTGGTTGAGAAATTTAGAAAGAGAAAAAAGAAAATTAGATTTACCATATATTTCACTTCGTCAATTACCTACAATTAAAGAAAATATTCAAGTAAGTAATCATTTAATTTATTTATGTATAATTTTAATTTTACTTTTATTTTAGTTATTGATCTCACATTGTCCAAAAGGTGAAGAATTATTAAATGAATTTAAAATGGCTCATAATCCAGATACACCAAATCAAGAATTTGTATCTTACCATTCAAGATTTAATAATATACAAGCAGCATTACGAACATGGCTCGACAGTCTTAATAGAATTATACAATCAAATAATCAATTTGAAGATAAATCATCTCAAATTTTAGAAAAACTATCTAATATTTCACAACAAATTTCAAATATTAATTCTCCAAGTACATTTGCTGAATTAAAAAATTCAATTTCTAAATTTAAGGTAAATTTTTAATTTTTGTATAATAGAAATTTAAAAATAAAATATTGAATTATGAAATTTAATTTTTAGGAACTTGAAGATGAAATTAAAAATTTGAATTTAAAATGTGAAGAACTTGAATCTGAAGTTGAAATAATGAAATCAAATATAAATCCAAGTGAATCTAAAAATTTAAATCAAAGAATATGGGGACTTAAACTTAGACTCACTGAATTAATTTCAAATCTTAATGAAAGGATCTCAGAAAATGAACAAAAGTTAGAATTAGTTCCACGATTTGATTCAAAGTATGTAAATATTATCTTTTTTATTTTATAAATGTATGATAATAATAATATTTTATTATTTTAAGATGTAGATCATGGATGGTATGGGCTGATTCAATGCGTGAGAAATTAGATAAAAATCCATCACCTGATTTATCTCAAAGTATTGAAATACTGGATGGAGAATTACGAAAAGAAATTAATTTAAAAATTCCATCATTCAATTGGCTAATGAATACTGGCCAAGAGATATCTAATATGACAGAAGGAAAAGAAAAGAAAGAACTTATTAAAGTAATTGATCAACTTAAATTTAAATGGAAGACATTAAATGATCTCCATGATAAAAAATACTCAAAAGTTAAAAGACTTAAAAAAACTCTTGAAGAATTACAAGAAAATACTGGATTAGTTTCTCAAAAATTACGATCATTAGAGTCTTATGTTCATTCAACATTAATATTTAATGAATTAAATCCAAATGAACTACAACAACAATATCATGAATTAGATGTAAGTTTTATTAATTATATATTTATAATATATTTATTATAATTTTTATGTTTTATATTTATTATAGTTACAACAGAGGAAACTTAATTTACAGAGTGTTGAAGTTAATAAAATTTTAAATATTGGAGAAATAGCTGTTTCTGATTGTGAAGAAATGAATATGAGTCTTACAGGAAATGAAATTAAAAATAATTTAGAAGTTTTAGAAAAATTGTAAGTAAATTTATAATTTTAATTTTAATTTTAATCCAATTTTTATTTATTAGATGGGATGATCTTATTCTTTATTTTCGAAAACGTGAAGAAACACTCAAGAATCTCCAAAAGGATTTTATTACAATTCAAAGTAAATGTGATTTATTGGAAAATGAATTAAATAATATCAATACTCAAATTCCAAACACATTCAAAATAGAAGAAGAATCTTTATTAAATGTAATATTTCAATTAATATTTTAAACTTTTATTAATTTAAATATTTTGTAATTATTTTATAGGAATTGTCTCAAAAATTAGAATTAACAAATGAAGATATTCAAGATCTCCGTAATAAATATTTTTCCCTTGCATTGAAATTAGATCCAAATTCATATCCAAAATTAAACCAACGCCTCAATAAAATTTTAAACCAATATTCTCAAACAACTCAAAAAATTCAAGAACTTAAACAATTACACGACAGTATGATACTTCAAATTCAAAGAAATAATTTAAAACACCAATCAAAAGAAGTTTCAATACCCAAACTTAAAGTTTGGGATGATACATCCGAAGTCCCTCCTCCAACACCACTTGCTCGATCTGATATTTATAAAAATGAATTAGAAAAAGCATTATTGGATGGACTATCCTCTTTGGAAAAATTAGAAGATCTTCTTACAGAAGAACCCCAACATAAACCAACACTCGAACAACTTGTAAGATTAAATAGTAATTATTATTAAATTAAATAGTACTTTTGTAAATTAAGATTTTGATTTAAATTTTTTATAATAGACAAAAGGTGTAGGAGTTGCTGAATCAAATATTGAAATATGTCTTACTTTACAACGGTTACTTGAAGAAGATCAACGAAATCGAGGAGAAGAACCAGAATCAATTGGGGCTCTCGAAGAATTGCAGGAACGTTTTAAAATTTTAGAAATTAAAGGAAGGAATACTGCACAAGCATTACGTGAAAAAAGTCCTAGTAAAACAGTAATGACTTGTCCTCTTTGTTCACCTGTTAAACGTGGGACATGGGAGAGTACTTTATGGCGATTAGAACAATGGTTACAACATGCAGAATGTACATTAAAAGAAAGAATGAAAAATCGTCCTCCGAATAATTTAGAAGAATTGGAAGATGCTATACTTAATCATAGGGTAAAATTAATTAATAAAATCCTATCCTAATTTTAACAAATTAAAATTCCATTGTTTTTTCAAAGGAATTGATATTGGATCTTGATAGTCATCGATCTCTTGCTAATAGTCTTACTACTGTATTAACCCACCTTAATCAACATGAAGATGAGGAGGAAGTAATTGATTCTGTAGAATTAGAAAATCTTAAACAAAGACTTAAAAAAACTCTCCAGTGGTGGAAACAAGTTTGCCATAATTCTGCTACTTGGCAACTTAGATTACAGATTGCACTCACTGAGGTATTTTCAAATTAAATATATTTTAAAACAAGGATAAGATAGTCTTTTTTTATATTCTAGAATGCTGATTTTGAAGAAACGGTTGAAGAATATGAAAACTTTGTTTCAAGTGTACAAGACTCCATTCGTGATTTAGAACCTGTCAATCTCTCAGCTCCCAGAGATCTTATTTTAAACAAACAAAAAACATTTAAAGTAAGCAATCTTATTTTTTTCTGTTTCTTTTGTATAAAATATTATTTTTTTAAGGAATTAAATGAACAATTAGTCCGAACTCAGCCTGGTTTACAAACACTTCAGCAAACAGCAGAACAATTGTTTGTAAATCCAAAAGCAATCGAACGTGACGGTCGAGTAGTTCCTACTATTGACTCTTCTTCATCTGATACACTTCCTTCCGTCCATCAATCAAACGATATACTTCAACGCATTATTCATGTCAATCGTCAATTAAGAATACAAATGCGACTCCTTGAAGCTTATATTACGCATATAGGAAATGCAATTGAAGATGATTCTGCTCCTTCAGAAGAAAATGGAGATGGAATTCTTCTTAGTTTTTCTGATCATGTAAGTCAGATTAAAAGTTTAATTCATTGCACTGTAATGTAACAAAATGTTAGTTGTGAATTAAATGTATCACCCTTTGATTTGATTTTTGTTTTGTTAGATCCTTACACAAAGTCGTTCTAGTCCAGCACGGAGTCCTTCTCCATTAGCTGCTCACACGTAAATAATTTATAAATCAATTAATTACGAGGAATATAATATTTTTATAAATTTTAGGATCGGAGCCAGGGATTTAGATCATGAATCCAATATTCCATCTCATCGAAGGAATGGTAGTTCTTTTATTGGTAGAGCATTTAGAGCATCCTTACCAG
Organism: Friesea truncata; assembly: GCA_034699725.1. Taxonomy (NCBI): domain Eukaryota; kingdom Metazoa; phylum Arthropoda; class Collembola; order Poduromorpha; family Neanuridae; genus Friesea; species Friesea truncata. The sequence goes on along the minus strand of JAQGCN010000038.1, from coordinate 15,577 downwards.
TTCAAGCACTTATCCTACTCCTAATTGGAACTGCAACTTTATTACCATTTACAGAACAAGATTTTTCTTGTTTCTATTCAAATACATTTGCTAATTCTTTGGATCCAATGCTAACCTATCCAAATGGACCACCAAGGATTTAAAAGACAATTATATTAAATATTATTTTGTTCTTTAAAAATGGTGGAAAGTATATTTAAAAAAACAAAATTAGTTGTACTTGAAACATAAAAATCGTGATAGTAAAATATTATTTAATAAAAATGAAAACCTTTAATTATTTATACTTTGATTTTAACTGTTAATTTTTTCAAAATATAAGAATTTTGAATTTTATTTTAACCATTAAATATAAAATTAAAGATATTAAATTAATGGTGGTGATGGTGATGTCCTCCATACCCACCATATCCTCCATAGCCTCCGTAACCACCATAGCCCCCGTACCCACCGTATCCTCCATAGCCCCCGTATCCACCATAACCCCCGAAAATTCCAAGAAAACGTTTTTTCCTATCTGATTCTCCATTTTCAAAATCTTTATCTTCAGTTGAAGTGTCCGCTGATAAAGTTGATACAAAAGATGATGATGGTGATACTGTAAAAATAAATTGATTATTGTAAATTATAAATAATTTCCTCATAATGTATAATAAGAATAATTTACAATTTAAATCAGGAGGAGAAATTGATTTTGATTTTCCATTTTCTTCTCCATGTTCCTTATTAATTAAACCAGCATTAGTAAAAACAATTCCACTTATAAAAATCAAAATTAAAAATTTAATATTCTTCATAATTAAAATATAAATTTTTGTAATTTAAATTATATTTATGATAAAGACAAAGAAAGACGTAATGGATTTCATTCTTTTATTCCTTTTATATACTTTTTAAAGATCCTGGAATTAAGATAAAAAATTAATAGTATTGAGTATTGGAGGGAAGGGTGTCTAAAAATAAATCTGCAATTCTTCATACGTATTACAAATTTTTTATTGAATTTATGAATTGGAATTCATTATGCAATAATCTCCTCCCTTGTATTTTTTATATTAAGATGATCTGATGTATCCCACTTAAATTAAGGACAAATTTGACGTCAAATTAAAATAAAATTTTGCATAATCATTTTTGTATAAATAAATTATTAAAAAATCATAATAGAATTATAATAAATATTCTAGTGTAGATAATAATAATTTATAGATTGACCAACAATAAAGAATAAGAGATAGGATAGGATATATGATTATGATAATTGATAATTGTGATGATAAATTGGAGAAGGTTGTGATGTCAATGACTTGTAATGAACAATGATTAAAGTTTTCTTTTGTTCTCTCTGGAAATTCTTAAGAAATAATCAACGTCATCATTATTACGTATATTTGATTTTAGAAATAAATAAAAAAAAGTAGACTGCGTTATACCTTATATTTATTCTATTACAGTTTGATTGAATAAGGAATAAATTCAATTGGAATTTAATTAATTTTAACCTTAATTTCGTCATCTTTATATCATTTTTAAGTTCGCTTTGGCAGAAATTAAAAAATTATATTATGAGAGAGGATATTAAATTATTATAAAACTTGGCAAATGAAATAATGTCTATAACCTATAAGGTTTAAATAAATAAAATTGTTTATATTAACCTAACCTCTATAAAACAATTACAATAGAGCATTGGATTTAAGAATGATATTTTGATCAGTGATTGAACTTTTGTTCCACTTCACGTTAGCACAGTGTGATAAAAGTCCAAAATAATAAATTACGATAAGATAATAAATATAAATTAATAAAGTGTTTGTTATACAATCTGATTAAAAGTTAAACTTATAATATATATAAATTAAACAGTTGAACCTGCGCAATTTTTAATTGTTATAATTTATAAGTGAAGGAGACATTAATTAAAATGGAAAATTACAAAATTAATAATAAAGGACCAATTATTTTAAAAGAACCATTAGGAAATAACTGTAAAAAAAATCATTCAAATAAATCAAATTTTAAAATAATTAAAGTTTATATTACAATTTTTAGATAAAGTAAATCCAAAACCTAAATCCAGTTATGGTGAAATTCATAATGGAATACGTGGAGGAAGTTATGGTGAAATTTGTCCTTCTGGACTTGAATATTTAACTACACTTGATACAATAATTATAAAACAGGAAGTTGAATTTATAGAAAGTATTTTAGGATGTGAACGGAATAATCGATATAATATTAAATCAAAAGGAAATGAAAATATGTTTGAAATGAAGGAGACATCAGATAATTGTAATAGATTCTGCTGTGGTTCAATTCGACCATTTGAACTTAATATTAAAGATCTCAATCAAAAAACAATTATTCAACTAACAAGGGCTCTTAATTGTGATGCTTGTTGTTTTCCATGTTGTTTACAGGTACATATATTTATTAAATATAATATTTATATTTTATATTTATTTTATTAAAATATTTATTTTATTATTAGGAAATGAAAGTATTTTCACCTCCAGGTGTACTTGCAGGTTCAATAAAACAAACATGGAGTGTATTTCCTAGATTTGATGTATTGGATTCAAGGGGTGAAACCGTATTTAAAATAGAAGGACCATTATGTACTTGCTCATGTTTTTGTAAAAATGTTGAATTTAAAGTGTTCTCAGCATGTGGTAAAGTACAACTTAGTAAAATTAATAAAAAAAGAAGTGGATGTCTACGTGAAACATTTACAGGTAAAATATAAGTTAAAATATAATTAAAATAAATATTATGACTCATATATTATTCTTATAGATGCTGATTCCTTTGTTGTAAATTTTCCAATTGATTTAAATATTCAAATGAAAACAGTTTTAATAGGAGCAACATTTCTAATAGTAAGCCATAATTTATAATTTATTTAAAAAAAAACTAATAATAAATTTTATATTATTAGGATTTTATGTACTTTGAAAGAATGGGTTGAAATTTTAATTGCATATAATTTAACACTATTATTATAATAATTATATTTGGTAAGAGACTACATACTAATAATAACAACATAACATAACATAACAATAAAAAATAATAAATCTAACATTTTGTGAGCGTATTTTGATCGTTATTGAAAATTAAGTAAATTATTAAACAATTAATAATATAATAATAATTAAGTAACATAAATTAAGTCTAATGGCATTAAAAAGGACTCTGGGTCTCTTTTTTTTTAAATATTAAAGTAATTCTAATAGATTGCATTATTGAGATTACTAATTAATGAAAGGCATTACTTAAATTTAAACTATTTAGAAATTTATTTGGACTTTATTATTTTAAATGAGACCAAATCCTTCTGATCCTTCATTAATTGCAATTCGAAGGGATTTTTCAAAATTTTCATAAGAGTCATAATCCGGTAAACATAGTTGATTAAAACAAGTATGGGCTGTTGGAAGTGTACCTGAAGTTGGAGTAAAAATAATTTGAAATAATGGAGAAAGTTCTTTAAAACCCCCAGGTGGAAGTAATGAACTTCCAGTTGTAAATTGTAATAAACGACCTTTTTCTTCTTCTGTCATATTACCTATTATTTAATAATAATAAATAATTATTATTATATAAATAATTAAAATATTAATATAACTTACCAACAATTGACCAAAACCAATCTAATATTTTTTTATATTCTTCACTTGATCCACATACAATATGATGTTCTCTTAAATCCGTTACACTATATTCACTCGTACCACAAATAAGAAGTTCTAATTCATTCTCATCAAAAATAGTAAGGAGGTCATCAGGCACTATTTCATTTAATCCTTTTATAAATCCATCAATTTCTCCTTTTACTTTTGTACAGAGACGATACTGAGCCAAGGCATTTAAATATAACTTCTTATTATCATTTGTTACAAGGATTTTAGAACCATCAGGAATTAAATCTACAGTCTATAAAATAATATTTAATACTTTATTTATTTATTTATTTATAATTTTTAATCTTTACCTTAATAAGTTTACCAAATTCATATTCTTCTTCAATAAATGTAAGTTCCATTCCATCAACATCATTTTCAAGAATAAATTTTATTTTTCTTAAATAAAGTTCAGGATCATCATGTTCAAAATACTAAATAAACAATACATGTTGTATAATAAATATTTAAAATAAATATAAACATTTACCTTATAATTAACTCTGAGTCCAATAAGTTGTGCAAGGAATGATCTTGTAAATTTAGCTTTAGCCATTTGTCTATAAGCAGATCCAAGTGATGATTCATAGAGACATTTTCCAACTATTTTACCAGCCATTTCATAATGTTTTGGTTTCCATTTTGAATTTGAATTTGGATGTACAAGATGTGAATCAGGAAAACTTAAAAACATTCCAACTGGATTTCCATTTTCAAATAATTTTGAACTTATCTTTTCAAACCATTCACGACGAAGACCACCCCAATCAATACCTTTAAAATTATTATCAATATAATATTTATATAAATATAATATTTATATTTTATAAAGAAAATTTAATATTTATCTAACCTTGCTCATTGGCAAAACTTATGTCAAAGTTTCTACACCAATCATTAGAAGATAAATTCTTGGTCGTCTTCCAAGTCTAAAATAATTTAAATTAAACTTCTTATTTAAAAAATATGAATTAAACTTACACTTTCTATTATGTTTTCTCTTGTCAATTTTAGACTGACTTTATCCCGTGTTTGTTTTCGATGTAAATCACGTAATTCTTTAAAGAAATATTCTTGTTTATCTTGAAATGTTTCAGAACCACCTAAACAAAAGTTAAAACAAAGGATAGTAATTATAAATTTAAATTATTAAAATTATTTAATTTTACCAATATTTCTAAGAAGAAAATGAGTAAAAGTAGCAAGGACAACCTTAGCATCTTTTAACATAATTTTAATAGGAGGTTGTGATCCATCATCAATTGTAAGGATACTTGGAACATCCAACTGATTATTAGCACCATTAAATTGTATCTAAAGAAATTAAACATTTATTATTTATTAAAATTCAAAAGTATTTTATGTTATTACCTTTGTATTTGGTGATAGACGGAATGTAGCTACACGAATTGGAAGGAGTTTTAGAAAATATTCTTTAATTTGAAGCTGCTTTGATGAAACACTAACATAAATTTTTCTTGTTTTATTTTGAATTTCATTTCCAATTGATAATAATTTCCCTTCATAATAATTTCTAGGTGATTTAGATGCAACATTCTTCTGTACAGCAGCTGCTTCTCCAGAATCCAAAACAAGAATTTCAAATGATCCATTTTGTATTGGAATAGAATCATAACTAAGAATTCCACGATACACACCGGCTTCTGTAAATTTTGTAGTTAAGGATATTCGAGCGGATTCTTGATTTTGAATTGTACGTACAATCACTGGTTTGTATGAAATTGGAGAAAAATTAATTGAAGGATTTGAATAATCATGTGCAAAATTAATAGAACAATTCACATTATTTTCACTTTCTGTTACTCCAATCTATAAATAATAAATAATAATAAATTATATAAAATATAATTATAATTAAATTCTTACATTATTTGTAATAAAATTAAAATGTTGAAGTTTATAATCTTGATTCCTGCATCTATTTCCAAATGAATCCCTTGGTTCTATTATTAATTTATGATTAGATCCCATAACACATACAACAGTTGAAGTTTGTTTAAGAAAAACAGTTTTAGTTGAATCAATTGATGTTGGTAAAAACATTTTAGTAAATGGACTTCCTTTAACATGATTATTATCTGCTAATAAATTAATTGAATAATTCCCTGATTTTTTAACTGAAAATTTAACTAAAATTAAATTAACATCTCCAGAATCATCTCGTCCAAATTCAGTTATTAAATTTAATTTATGGGAATCTTTTCGAACTTCAATTAATATATTATCACGATCACAAATTGGATAAGGACGACCACCTCGTTGAAAAAACTAAAAATAAATTTAAGAATTTAATAATAATATTAAATTATTATTATTTATTATTAACTTACACGTATTTTCATAGTACAAATTTGTCCAACAGGTGCAGGATCTTCCCAATCAAATTCAACTTGACAATTTGAAGCCAATGAAAATTTTCCAGAAACATATTGAAATATTGATTTTTTAGCATCAAGTAATTTTGGAAAATATGACACCATTGCTCCAAATCCAGTTACACTCAATGTCACCAACAACATTGTACCTATTGTAAAACGAATATACAAAATTTTACTATTATTGTAATTTTCCAAATATTTACAATAGACGTCACTCACATCATACAATCTTTCATCCTTTAAACAAATTGTTTAAAAGATAATTTTTATTAATAGCTTTGGGAATTCTATTATCATATTCCTATAATTATTATTCTAATTTTTAAAAACTCTTCCTATTCCTATATTACAAAAACAAAAACATACAAAAAATATCCTATTCTTAATGTTTTCAAAATAATTTACATTAACGTTTTAACATAAATTATAAAATTCATTTAAAATTGATAAGGATTCGTTATATGAAATCAATAGTTGAAATACTCTTTCCTTCTCCTTTAAAAGTAGTATAGCTTTTATATTATTATAAATTTAAGTTAGACTTTTGAAATTTGTTAAAATAAATAATTTTCTTACTGTGGAAAAGAAGTATTTTTCAGATCCAAAATTTTTAAGTAAATTTAAAGAATCCATATTTTATAAATAAGAAATTCACATAAGGAATAAAATGAACTATATGAGAGTTTATGTAATTGAGACTACTACAACAACTACTAAAGTAAAGTAAAGTAACTGTTATTATGTTACTGTAACTGTTGAATATGATTGTTGTATATTGAAGAAAGGAAAGGAAAGGAAAGTAGTGATGAGTCAAATGCGTTTTAGGAAATGGTAAATACAACAAAATACAAAACTAATTCATACAATACAATCCATTTACAATCCCTCATTTTAAAGCACGAAAGGAAGTAAATACTAAAGTGTGAATAACCTCCTTTTTTAAATTAAATTGAGATCACATACATACGCAAAAAATTCTCTCATCCTCCACTTTTCAACTTAAACTTAATTTTACTAATATTAATATAATACAACTAAAATATACTATAACTCAATTTCCAATAATAAATTTCAAAAAATAAACCACAATTCCATATCTTTAACATTACAACATCCTATTCCTATTCAAGGTCAATAAACTTTAAATCATTATTATTCCCCCTATTCTCAACACAATTAAAGATTAAATCAATTTATACTCTACTCTTAACCTTATTAATTCAAAACATTACTTATTAAATGAATAATTAATTGAATTGGATTGGGAAATCAAAATATGAATCCTATTTTTATAACATATTTCATAATCATTCATTTAACATTAATAGATGATTGATTACTTAACTATAAATAATTATTATTGGTTAACTCCACACCACACCTTATTATGAAAATAATATTTAAATAAATATAATTTACATACCCCAATTATTCCAAATTGCTTGATGATCCAACTTCACAAGTCTATTCCATAAATTTAATTTTAAATTTTCTAATTCTGATATACCACCAGTTGGTAATGATTTTTTAGCTCCTATCCAAATTGGTATTATTTTTTTTCCAATTGTTGTCTCTAATTTATTGTATTCTTCAAACCAATATGCATCTTCTATTGAATTTACACCCAAACTATTAAATCTATTAAAAATAATAAATAAAATAATAATAATAATAATATTGTATATTATTACCTTTGTGAATATTCAGCTAATCCGTGATCATCTAACCAGAGTCTAAGAATTAATCTCTGTCTTAATATGAGTGCTGCTCTTTTTAATCTTTCTTTATCCTGTTGAGGTATTTCCTTAAGAATAGACGAAGCTAAAATAATATTCTTCTTTGTTTTATCTTCTTCTGAATTTTCATTTTCATTTGTAGTTGAAGGATTTTGAATATTATTATTTTGATACGAATCAACACGAGCTATTTCATCCAATTGTACAACTGATACTAATGTTACAATACCTATAAATAATAATAAATTTATTATAAATTATATAAAATAATTCAATAGAGATAACTTGTTTATTAAAATTAAGGAAGGGATGTTTATGTTTATGTATTTATGTTGTCTATTCGGCTGGAGAGTGACGTCATTTTACACACAAAGGCGAGGGATTTTACTCTTTTTTTCTCTTATGAGAATTAACATTGTGGTTAACTTTGACCTTAAATTGTGTTAATTTTTCCGACAAAATAACAAAATCTGGAGATGCAGTGAGTCTAGAAATATTGTTTTTTATCGAAAAATATTTTAAAAAATTAAATTTTCAGCAAAAAAAATTTCAATAAACCCCGCCTCCCCACCTCCCACTCTCGAGCCGAATACTAGGAAATTCAAAACTGGTTTTTGATCTCTATATTTTGTGTTACTATTTCAAAATAAAAATAAGACCTTGGGATTTACTCTTCTATAATTTCCTAAATAAAATAAAATTAAATTTAAACTTTAACTTATCTTACCATGTGCACCATTAGGTCTAACTCCAATCATTTGATTAAAATCAACTTAAAAAACACATCTAAATATCCTATTCTCAATTTATATAATTAAATTCACTTCTTAAGAAATTAACAAACACAATACACTACTATTTTAAAATTATTATATAAGGAACTTCATTTTTAAAATAAGGAAAAAACTGGATGGTTAAGAAGTTAAAGTTAATTAAAGTTGAAATAGTGAAACCAGCACCAGTTATTTAAAATTCAGTGACGTTGTATTGTATTAGTTTCTTAGAAAACAGGCAAAGGTTAAGGTCACGCGATAAGCTAATGTTAAATTAAAAAGTTAAAATTGGGACCTGCCCATTAGATTTGTGCGTAGAATAAATGAAAATAAGGTCAAGAAGGCCTTCAAAAAATTCAATAAAAAAAACTAAAATAGAAAGGAGAGTAAAAGAGAAAGCAAGAAGAGAAATCAATAAAATAAAAAATAAAACACTGACTTGCGCTTTCACTTTTAATATCTTATTTTTAATCTCTCTCCAATAAATATTGAATTTCCAATATAAATATTATTATTTTAATTATAATAAATTGAATTGAAGGGATTGAAATATTTAATATAATGTCTCTCTCCTCTTTTGAATGATGATTAAAAATTAAAAGTTATAATTCAAAATTGCATCAAATAAATTAAATGAAATGTTTGTTTTATCATTTGAGTTTGGTTTGTACCAGACTTAAGACATTACATTACATTAAGAGGAAATGGAAAACTACAGAATTTATATTATTATTATTATTTAAAGGATTCTAAATTCCAATACATGGAGTTAAAATACTAGAAAGCGGCAATTTAAAAGGAAAGAAGGAGATCATTGAACAAACATTTAAATTAAACACTTAATATTTAATGACTATACCCTACTACCTACCCCCTTTTGCATAGCTGCCTGTCTTATACTTAATAAATATTAATATGTAACGTAAGTGCCAACACCTCTATTTTATCCAATTAGGATCCAGGAAGATTATAATCAAATGATAAATCACGAAATATAAAATACGTGAGGATTATTCTATTTAGCTGGTGGAAATTTTTACAAGGTTGAGTTTAAAGTTTCTTATTTTAAAGAGGAAGGAGATTGACTTTGACACACACGGAGACGATTTAGATGGACTTGGACTTACGGAATGATTACTTTTTCTAACAAACCTTATAAACTAAATGACTAATAAAATAATTAAATAATTTAAGAATGTATAAAATACTATTTACTTACCATTTTCTTTGAAATATTGTTCATATTTAATAAAGTCATTTTCTTGAATCCAATGTTTAAATTCCTGTTGAAGGGATTGTAGTTTTGATTTATTTAATTTGTTCTCAAAGTCTTGAATATATTGTCTTGAAATTGTAGGATAAGTTGATGAATATAAAGGCAATGTTTGAATATTGTCATTTGTTTTTGTATTGGTTGAAAATAATGCTGAAGAGATTATGGATGGGAGATATACTGAAGTTATGCTTATAAAAAGTGCTAACATCATCCATTGAAAAATTAATAAGTAATGCTTCGTACGATTTTCAATACCACCAACACCAATACCACCACCATCACTTGACGACTGTACTATAAAATTCTTATCCTGATTTCTTCCTCTTCCATTCTTATCGTTTGGATTCCTACGAATTGGTTTTGGCATTTTTAAGTATTTATTTCTTTTCTTCTTCTGTTGTAGAATTTAATTCCATGTTTAAAATTCTAAAATGTAATTTAAAAAATAATAAATTATCATTTGTTAATAATAATAAAGAAGAAAAGAGAACATACCAAATTAAGAAATTGACTTAATATTATTTAATAAATGAGACTAGTAATTTAATATCACAAATAAATAAATGAATACTAAATTAAAATTAAAACAAATACACAAATTAATTCACTAATTTAAAAACTAAAAACATAAAATTTTGAATTTTGATTTTTGGGTTTGTTTATTAAGTAAACTTAATCAACAAAAATAAAAAAAATCAGAAAAGGAATTCGGCAGACAAAAATTATTATTCCATGAGATAAATTTTATTTCCTTACAAACCACAAGTTAATAAGTGAAGTTAATAATAATAATAATAATAATTAATATAAAGTTAATTATAAATTAAATTTATACAAACTTTTTTCTCTTCTATTTTATTTATATTTTTATCCTTTACCTTCAATTTCAATAAACCCTTCCAACCAGGGGCGAAACAAAGTAGCGAAAGCAACCGTGATTGCCCCGTCCGTCCGTCGTTAATTTTCATCACCGCTTGAGGCTTGTACTTAATGTGCCATTTGACCCCTCGTTAAACTGGAAGGATAGGTGATGGGTGGCTGAAAATCGCTAGCGTTGTTACTTATGACCTAACCTTTCTTCCAGTGAAAACAGATCCCGAAAATGTGGAATGGTTACCGAGAAAAATTGTTTACGGACAGACGGACGGACAGACGGACAGACAGACGGACGGACAGACAGCAGGATCACATAAAGTAGCTTTCGCTACTTAATAAATACATAATAATATATATATATATATTGATTTATTTGACATGGCCACAGCCCTATCAAGAATTCGCGCGGTACAATGAAGCGAATAGATTTAGCGTTGATATAAGTTGAACTAATTAATAAAGTATAAAGTATAGTTAAGTGTAATTTCAATAAATACATAATAATAAACAATATAAAAATTAAAAATAAAATAAATTTTTGTTGATTTATTTAAAACTTAAAATATAAAAGCATCTAATAAATTACAAATTTAAAATACTAAACATTTACTAATAAACTATAATAAGTATAAGTTCTGTTATTATTGTCATGATGTATGTGTAAATGGGTTTATTATTTCTAAACGTTACTAAAAGAGAAAGACAATTGGAAATTGTAAAGCGTTGTTTTAAGGCACTGGAATTATTTCACTGGAATTAATTTATAATTATAATTATGATAATTTATTTATGTTTGTTTATGGAATACTGTACTGAGCAATTGCAGGGATCCGGAATGGAGTTAATAGTTTATTGCTACCTATTAAAAAAAATTAAACTAAAATAAATTTAATTAAAATATATAATTAATTAATTTACCTTGTTTTTTCATTTCATCCTGCAAACGATTAAATTCATCAATTTCTTTAGCAGATGATTGTGGAGTGTTAACTTCGTAAGTATGATTAAATAGTGTATGATCTACTCCATATTCACCAATTTCTTTACGAAATGATACCATTGGCTCAAAACGGTGACCCCAAATTATCTCATTTGGAAGATAAGATGATCTTTAATATAAATTATTTTAATATAAATATTTATATTTTTCATTAAATTATTAATATTTTACCTAGCTTGTGTAGTTGCTCCAGTTGTTTCAATTACACCCTCTAAAATTACAACAACTTCAAAACTTTCCTTTGGAAGATCTTCTGGTGATATATTATAAAGTGGACTATCTTTATTAATTTTATGTACAACCATCATTGGCCTATTTTTAAAAATAAAAATAAATATAATATAAAATATAAAATAATATAATAAATTTACCATATAAAAAATATTTGTGATTGATCCGAATCAACTCCAACTTTTAATTCATGTTGATAATATGGTAATAATTCCCCTTCTTTTGTTACTTTATTTTTAATTATTTGTGCTCGTACATTAGCTGATATAATATGGGATTTTCTCATATCACCAACACGAAACATAAGACATAATTCTCCATCACGTTGATTTATTACAGCATGACGACTAAACATTAATGTTTGAGTTCGTTTCTTTGGTCGAGACATTTTTGCAAATATTACACCAACCATAACAGCCTAATAATTATTTAATTTATATTTTAATATTTAATATTATTTATTTATAAAGATAATACCTGTATCATAACACCAAGAATACTCTGCATACACATAGTAAAAATAGCAAAAGGACATTCCTCTATTAAATATATAAAATATATATTATATAAAATAAATTATATAATTAAATATAAAATAATAAAAAATACCTGTTGTAAATCTAGATCCATATCCAATTGTATGTTGTGTTTCAATACTAAATAAAAAAGCAGAAACAAATCCATTAAAATTATTAAAACACGGAATTCTTGTTCCTTGAGCTGCTTTAATTTGATTTTCAGGATCTAAATCTCCATGTAAATATCCAATTGTCCACCAAATAAATGCAAAAGATAACCAACTTAATAAAAAACTCATAGTAAATATTAATAATGTCCATCTCCATTGTATATCAACGAGTGTTGTAAATAAATCAGCTAAATATCTTCTTTTACGTTTTGAAATATTTATCTGACTTAAATTAACTTCACCATTTTTAAATATTACACGCTTTCGTATTCGTCCATATTTTGAACTTATCCATTTACGAAATTTTGCATCAATACTTGTTAATGTATTATTAAAATTATAATGAGTTCCATGATGGGTTTGTTTACTACCAGCACTTGGACTTGGTGGGGCTGACATTGAACATTGATTTACTCCTCCATTTGGTGGTAAAAGGAATACTATATATTAAAATATTTATTATTTTAAAAAAATAATTTTACAATATTAAAAAACTTTAAAAATATTAAAATATTTTACCTGGTGAAGATGGTGAAACAGGGCTAGTAATTCCACTATCATCGGAATTATTATTATTAAAATTATTATTTATATTAATACGATGATGTGTTGGTAATTCCATTTTAGATCCTTCTCTTGGTGTTTGATTGTTAATATTATTTTGAGAACGAGATAAAAATTTAGTAAAATTCGTAGTAAGTGATGATTGATTTCCTTTTGTTGTTATAATTGTAGGTGTTTGAGATTGTGATGATTTAGGAAGAAGTTGATTTGTTTCTTCAATATCAACTACTACAATATCACGATGATGTCCAGGTGTCCAAGGTGTTGATGAAGATGAAGAAGGTGTTGGAGATCCTGGATTTTCGTCATCTACACCATTAACTGGATGTATTGATCGCATTTCTCTGGAATTTTTATTAACTCAATTGTTTTAAATGCACTTTAGAGATAACAAATACTATACATCATCTAATTCTATTTTAATCACATTGGATTTTAATTGACCTCCACCTCCAGATAACACATTTTAATAATAAGGATTAAAAGATCATCTACATTTTTTAATTTATCAATTTTCAACTACGTTTTAAAACTTTCAATTTGAATTTTAACAAAACAATAGATTAATAATTTAAAATAAAATTATTGTCATAGTTATAAAATGCTAAGGTAAAAAGTAAAACTTGACTAATAAAACTATAATAATATGAGGTTACCTTTGAGTTGTAATAGACTGTACTGTTTGTTCTTAGCAACCTAAACTGTATGATTGGTGATGAAATTTATCTTAGGTTTTGAAGTCCCGATTTCCGTTTGCGGTTAATTTTATGTATACGTAAAAGTAAAAATTAGAGTATGAATCTATTGGTAAGTCAAAATGATAACTACTGGTGATTTTTGGTTCTTACGAAGTCTTTGTTGAGTAAATCACCCACCACTTCCACTTATTAACATTTACTTTAAGAATAACATCATCACATCACATCATCCCCCTCAGTCACAGTCACTCACAGCATCATTATTCAGTTTCCTTTTCCTTTCTTTTGTTTGTTAAGTTAACTTTATGCTTCTGTGGTTCTTTAGTTCAACCACTTTATCTATCCAACACTTAAACTTAAACATATGAATCCTCATCATTATCTAAATTATTTCTACTGCAAATTATTCACAAGGAAAAAATCAACTCAAGATTATTGACACGAAAAATAAATAATTATTATTATCATTTATTCAAATAATCATTTTATTTAGGCATCAACATTTTATGTCTTATTCTAACCAATTTTAACTTAAAAAAGCAGGTGAGATTCTTATTGTAAAAAAAATGCTCTACATAAACAGTTGTTGAGAATAATATGTTAATATTTATGTGTTTTGTTTTTTTAAATATTAAGATGCATGCTTAAGAATTGAGATTAAAGTATGATGAGGATGAGTTAAGCTCACCTGAGAATACATTACGTAGAAAGTAAGATCAAACTGGAAATCTATCCTTCCATCTTCAATCTTAAGCCCTCCTTCATGATTTTTCAATTCAAATATTATCAAATCACTTCAAGTGTTTACTCACTTCAAATCAAATATGCAAAAAAAGATTGAGTAAAATTTTGTAATAGAATTAACATATTTGTTATAGTAATATATTAATAATGAATAATTGAATATTGTGGTTGGTTTCTTTATTAAACCACAATTTGGGTTTAATTGTCTTGTTTATTTCAAAGATTTTATTTCTTTTGAATCCCAATTAAAAATAATCCAATGTGGTTTTACGAGTCTCAAGAAATAATTTAAAGAGGATTATAAAAAGAAGGTTAGTTTTTTTTTAAAGATTTGATGGATTTTACTACCTGGATCCCTGGATTTTAAAGTTTAGGTACCTTAACAAATATAAATTTTAACAAAGAAATGTTGAGAGTATAACCTTGAAAAAGGGATATTAAAAAAGGGTTCTCTTCAAAAGAATATGTTTTCCATTGTTGTAAAAAGTTATATTATTACGCATGTGTGTGTGTGTGTGTGTGTGTGTGTGTGTGTGTGTGTAGTGTATTTCATAATGTTATGAATGATTGTGACTGATGTCTCATATAATTATTTGGGTTAAATTTCCTTAAATGTCACCTATTACTTTTGTCTTTTATTTTATTACATAATGAATATTAATCAAATAATACACACGTGATTGATTGATTAGAATTTTACAATCGTGGGAGAACTTACGCTTTTAAAGGAGACACCATTAAATTTCATAATGTCTTGGGATTATAATTATGATTCAGCAATTTTTATTTTCGAATGTTAAATTCTCTTCACTCCAGAGTTAATATTTATTATTATTAACCGACGAAGGAGGTATATGTGATCTAAATGTCCGTCCGTCCGTCCGTCCGTCCGTCCGTCCGTCCGTCTGT
>JAQGCN010000037.1:0-61685 GCA_034699725.1 Friesea truncata | reverse complement strand
ATCGTTTTTTACGTGTGAGTGAATGAGAGAAAAACCAGTGGTGGGGAGGGGGAGAGAGCCAAAGAGAAACCCCTTAAGTAAAGATAATTAATTAAAACTTGAAGTTATTATTTAATTCAAATTGTAGTTTGGTGATCCAGATAGATATTAAAGAATAAAGCAGTACGTTAAGAGACTAAGCGTTAGGAAGGACTCACACACTAACCAGGGAATTTTTTACCTTGTTATTTTTTATTTGAGAAGATGCATAAAATCCAATTTGAAGGAATACAAATGTGATGATTGTGGGAAGGAATTTTTACAAAAGCACCATTAATTAATCATATACGTATCATAGCATCAGTACTCATACTGGTGAAAGACCTTTAAATGCTCCCTTTGTCCAAATTCTACTGCGCATCGACGGTGGGGGGGGGGAAGCTTTTTCAGGACACCAGATCGAATTCCAAAATTGACATGTATTTTTTAAAGTGGTATTAATGAAAGTTATTACAAGACTTTTTGTGAAAGAATTTTTGGTTAAATCATAAAACTATACGCATAAGAACAATTTAATTAGTCATATTCGAATTCATACTGGTGAGAGACCCTACAAATGGCCACTTTGTACAAAAACATTTACTCAAAGTAGTAACATGAAAGTTCATCTTAAATTGTTGTCACATTAAGGAAAAACATTGGAAATGTGAAGTATGTGATGTGGATTTTACATCAAACGGTGTTTTGTACAGGCATAAGAAATCCAAGCAGTGTGTTGAAGCTCATTCAAAATGAGTTTAGAAATAAGTAATTTCAATAATTTATTATGAGATAAAATTAAATCTACCTAAAAAATAGTGAAAAGCGCCTAAACTTCTGGCCTAACTTAACATGTATTCTTATGGGTGTTAGGTCAAAAGTTTAGGCGCTTTTCACTATTTTTTAGGTAGATTTAATTCATGCCCATTTATTATTTGTTGTTCCCATTCCTTTCTTATAAATTATTTTAAACACCATCACCATCACATCAAATATTAACTATTTCTAATATTATCCAATATTTTAAAAGACGAGGTGTCTATTTATAAAAATATAAAAATACAAATCCCATATCCCTTTAGGCCAAGTATTAATTTTAAGGCAAATACGTAATCCTTTCTTGTTAAAAATAAAATGTTCAGATACATGAAATTGTTTGAAAAATTAAGAAAAGGTAAAAGGGTGTTAGTTATTTATGTCGTTTCAAACTTGTATACTACAAATAATTTTCAACAATCTCATCGAATTCTCAAGAAATAAATAAATAGTTTTTAATCGTTGTTTTACTTATCATTCACTTGAAGTAAGTAAAAAAATTTTAACAAATTCTGAAATTAAGTTAAGCAACGGTTAGGAAGACTGTAATTAAAGCAAAAGAAACAAAAAAGTCATGAATTTGTTTCGGAAGGAATTCATTCTAAGAAGTAAAGAAAGTCTTCCTATCCCTCTAACTTCCTATATTAAAGTGTAGAAAAGCATTTAAAACAATTAAATTAAAAAAAATTAAAAAGACTTTGAATTTTTCTATCTTTAGAAAAATGGAATCAAATTGCAAGGATCAATCTCCAAAATACCTCTCCAGTTCACAAGATCAACAGACTCTTATTACTCACAAGAAATTCTCATGTCAGAAGTGTGGAAAGAAGTATAAAACAAAGTATATTCTGAAACAGCATTTAAATGCTGTCCATTCTGATTTGAGACCATTTCCATGTCCATTCTGTAAAAAATCATTTAAAGCAAAGGCCAACATGCAGGAACATTTTACCTCCCACACAAACGAAAAACCATATCCATGCAAAATTTGCAAAAAAGAATTTAGGCAAAGCCACCATTTGAAATTCCACGAAAGAATCCATACAGGAGAAAAACCATTTCAATGTAAACACTGCAATAAAAAATTCATAACGAAATCTGCACTCAAAATTCATTCAAAGGATCATACTGGACAAGGACTCATCAAATGTACAAAATGCACAAAACAATTCAAAACAAATCAAGATCTTAATAGACATATGATAACCCACACAAAAGAAAGTAAATTCATTTGCACAATTTGCAAATATCCAGCACAATCCAAGAGTCATTTAAAAATTCACACCATTGGAGTACATTCAGATGAAAATCCTTACAAATGTAAAGAATGTGGAAAACAATTTGGATGGAAAGAGGGTTTGAAGCGGCATATGCGTATTCACAAGGGTGATTTTGGTGTTTTATTGAAAATTGAAGATGTTGGGGATTTAATGAATAATTTACGAGTGAAATATGGAATTGGATTTTGTGATTCAGATGGATGGAATCCAATAAAAATTGAAGATACACCACAATTAATACAACACATTAAAATCAAATCCACAACTAAACCATTCCATTGTACAAAATGTGGAAATCTCTTTACGACAAAATCAAATTTGAAGTTGCATATGAAGGTCCATGACAATTTGAAGGAATACAAATGTGATGATTGTGGAAAGGAATTTAGACATAAGAACAGTTTAATTACTCATATTCGTACTCATACTGGTGAGAGACCCTACAAATGTCCCCTTTGTTCAAAAACATTTACTACAAGTAGTGACATGAAAGTTCATTTAAATTGTTGTCACATAAAGGAAAAACATTGGAAATGTGAAGTATGTGATGTGGATTTTACATCAAATTGTAGTTTGTACAAACATAAGAAAGTGTGTCGAAATTGATACAAATATTCAATCTTCAGAATGAGTTTAAAAATAATTACTTCTATATTTTGTTAATATTATTCATTGTTCCCATTGTTTGAATGACGAAGTATCGTTAAATTTTTTTTCCTTGTAAATATTTTATTTCTTATTTAATTTGATGAATCCGATATTATTAGTTGGATGGGTGAAGAAAAGAGATTTTACATTAGAAATGCATTAAAAAAAATAATTATTTTTCGTAATTAAAAATAGAAGAATGGAAGAAGAAATTCAATTTTAGATTAATTAGATTGAAAATTCAGGGTTGAATTTGATGAATAATAAATGGAAAATTGTTGTACATTGAAATAATATGATATTTCATTTAGTCGATAACTACAGAAATATCAATCAATCAATCTTTCTTTTATTTGATTTGGCATTTGCCCTATCAATTTACATCTCTAAAAAAATTTTTTTCGAAAATCAAGATTATATTTTTAAAATCTCAAAAAAATCCGGGTTAAAAAAAAAATAAAATTCATAAATTCATTTTGTTGATTTTTGATGAAGAATTTTGGTTTAATGGCTATAGTTCGCTAACCTTCTTATACCGAGTGTTAAGAGGGAAAAATATTAGCGCCAACTTTATTAGTTTTGTGTCTGACATTATTCATTTAAATTTCATCAAAATCAAATGTGGCTGAAGATAGAATTAATTTTGCTACTTTTTTTCCCGCCGGGCGCCAAAAAAAAAATAGCCGACTGTCAGATATGAGCCGCAAAGTCGTGTTACCGTCAGAAAATAATAAATTAATGAATTCATCATTTTACAAAATAAGGGGTAGGATTAATTCTCATGTTAGGTAAAAGTGGGAGAGTACAATTAAATTAATTTTTACCTAACATTATTAAGAACTTCCCATAAAAAGAAAATTATTTTCAGGCGTTAACACTACTTTGCGGCTCAGATCTGACAATCGGCTATTTTTTTTTGGCGCCCGGCGGGAAAAAAAGTAGCAAAATTAATTCTATCTTCAGCTACATCAAAATCAATCGAAGTGAAATTAATTGAGTCTGAAAGAATTCCGTCTGCCAGTATCAAAAAAATACTAATTCTCTTAGTACCATTTCTTCTGGCCAGCATCCACCAATACATCATTATTATTGCAATACCGTACGCTTATTAGGAAGGATGTCAACAAGAGGTTTAAGAGTTGTTCCAATCGATGATTTAGAAATAAATTTTCCATTTGAACCCTATGAAATTCAAAAGGATCTCATGAAAAAAGTGGTCGAATGCATAAAAACGGTAAGTGATACTCCAAATTACATGGAATCCAACGTAAATCGTTTTTTCTTTGTTCTTAAACAGAGATCGAACGGACTACTGGAATCTCCAACAGGCACAGGAAAAACACTTTCACTTCTTTGTGCTGCTCTTTCGTGGCAGATTAAAGAAAAGGCATCATACAGATTAATGTTAAGAGATGTTGATCGGCAATTGAATCTTCAGTCAAGCAACGCTATTAAAGCTGCTTATGGTACTTTAATTCACTTTATAACTTCTGAAGATTTTTATTTATTTTGTTTATAATTAGAACCTCCAAAGATAATTTACGCCTCTCGTACTCATTCTCAATTATCCCAGGCAGTATTAGAGCTTAAACGGTCTCATTATAGAAGTGCTAAAGCTGTAGTTTTAGGATCTCGTGATGTACTCTGTATTCATGAGGAAGTTCAAAGGATACAAAATTCAGCTGCTAAAATTATGGCATGTCACTCCAAAATTCAACGCCATATTTGTTCATATTACAACAATGTTCAGCAGAAAAAAGAGGACCCAGCAGTAAGAGAGGCTGCAGTTGTAGATATTGAAGACATAATTCAAAAAGGAAGACAAGGAAAATTTTGTCCATTTTTCATGTCCAAAGAAATTGTGAAAGATGCTGATATAGTTTTCATGCCTTACAATTATATTTTGGATCCTAAAATTCGATCTTCTCATGGAATTGACTTAAGTGTAAGTTAGTACTTTATTAAGACATTTTCCTAATAAATTATGAATTATTTTATGTTTCAGAACTCAATAATAATTTTAGACGAAGGACACAACATTCCTAAGCTTTGTGAAGAGGCTGTATCATTCGATATAAAAAGTAGTCTAATTGCGATGTGTGTACAGGAACTCACTCGGGTATGTTTAATTTTTTAATCATGATTTTCCAGAGAGGTGTATGACTTGTGTTCCTTTTAAGCAAAATGGTTGTTTGCTTTATTTCAACTCTTTGCTTTTCGTATTTTATAAATCATGAAGTTGAATTTTATTTCAGGCTTTAAATGAGTTCAAGGAACAAAATGAAAGGGAAAACAGTGGTGGTGGTGGTGGTGGTGGGGCGTCGCAGCAAAAAGACTTGTCACTCCAAGCCATCATCCGATTAAAACAAATATTCTTGAATCTTGAACTTGGACTTGATCAAGTCGAAGGGAAGCAAAATGGATATTTGATAGGAGCGGAAGGGTTTCTAGAAATACTTTCACAGGCCGGATTTATGACACATGTACTTCCCCGTCTAATATCAGAGCTTGATTTAGTTGGAACTTTCTTGACTGGAAACAACATTGAAGCCACTGGATGTGATAAGTTTAGTTCAATTCTTAGAGTTTTGGCTTCAAATTCTCAGCCAAAAAAATTTGCAGAATCTTATAAGGTTATATATTTTACAGTGTTTTATCGCATTCTAATATTTGAACGTTGACTTAAAAAATTATTATCCAGGTATACATTGAGCTTGAAACTAGAAAAGATGGCCGAAAAGATTTTAGAGTCAAAAGTGATTCCGATAAACCAGCCAAGGTTTTCAATTTCTGGTGCTTCAATCCTGCTGTCGGGTAAAGATTTCTAAATATTACACGATTGTCTTTTAGTCATTGGGAATGTTCGGCTGATATTTTGAGCAATTAATAACTAAAATGACATTCTTTTGATACATTTTAAGTTTGGAAACATTGAGTCGCTTTGGTCCAAGATCAATCATTCTATCAAGCGGTACACTTTCTCCAATTCCGTTTCTTCAAGAAGAACTAACGATACCATTTCCTGTTCAATTGAGCAATCCACATATTATTCAATCAAATCAATTATTTGCTGGAGTATTTAGACGAGGTCCAAAAAATGTTCCATTATCTTCCGTATACGAGAACAGGGAAAAACCAGAATATCTCAAAGACCTAGGGGACACTATTCTAAAAATCTGTAGTGTTGTTCCAGCAGGTACTTTAGTTTTCTTTCCATCCTATGCCGCCATGGACACATGTACAAGGGCTTGGAGAGAAAACGGAATTATGAATGCTCTTCAGCAGTACAAGGTGATTTAATTATTCGTATTTTATAAGCTTCAGTAAAAAATATTTTGTTCTTTAGAAAGTTTTTGTAGAACCGCGTGGATCTTCGGATGCTTTTAAGCAAGTGCTGAATGATTACTACGCTGCCGTGAGAAGTGGCGGTGGTTTGTTAATGGCAGTCTGTAGAGGAAAGGTGAGTATTTAGTTTCATCTATCGCTTTTTATAGAAATGTGATGTTAATCTAACCATTTTCGTAATAGGTTTCAGAAGGACTTGATTTTACTGATGACTTTGGAAGAGCTGTAATTTTAACTGGAATTCCATATTCTCCAGCTATGGATCCAAAAATTAAGGCTAAGAAAGACTATTTGGACCAGAAACTGTCAACGGGAAAAAACAAGTAACAACAAAAACTAAGAACAGTTTCAAAAATTCAATCGATCGTTATATCAAAACTTGTTATTTTTGCAGCATATCAGGAAAACTTTGGTACCAATTGGAGGCATGTCGTGCCTTAAACCAAGCAGTTGGACGAATTATTCGTCATGCTCATGATTATGGAGCAATTATTTTCTGTGATGGACGCTGTGATGATTCCAGTTTTCGCAATAACTTATCTCAATGGGTATCTGAAAGACTCGAATCCTATAATAATTTTAATGATGGATTGAAAGATTTAGCTAAGTTTTTCGGTACATCGGTTCAGGTATTTTCACAGAAGAAATATTAAGCTTATTATTAATACTTTTTTCTTTATATTTTAGAAAGAGCGAATTGAAGCGCAAAAAATCTTCATTGAGAAACAAAAGAAAACAGAGATTGATTTTAAAAAGTTTTCCACTAAGAATTATAGTTTTTTAGGGGATGCTTCAGATGAAGATCTCTTAAAGTTGTACTCCAATTCGTCTTCCGTAGAAGTGAGCCAAGGACGGAAAGACAGGACTGAACCTGTTAAGAATTTTGCCAAGCCAGGAAGTAGTACTGTTTCTACAAAAGTGACAAGTACTTTATTTGAAGATCTCGAGTCAACACCATTCGAAAAGAAGCCCGACTTCAACTTTGTGGTTCCAAGTTATACGCCCCCTCCTCTAATACCTCGGAAAAAGCTCAATACTAAAACTGCAGATAGCATTGGAAAATGTAGGAAGAGAATACGTGTAGTTTCTGAAACTACCCAATTTTCAAATTATGAATCTAGACAACGTTTGATAAAAGAACAACAACAAGAGTCAAGTGATAAAAAACCTGAAACAGAAGCTAATACTACTTCATTTTCTTCGACTTCTGAGTTTTGGCAATGGGTAATTTATTACTAATAATGCTAATTTAATTTCAATTAATTTTTACTTCAGGTTAAGCTGAGTTTGAGCAAAGAAAAATACAGTAAATACATTCGTGCCATTAAAAAATTTAAAGAAAATCAGGACGCTGGAGAACTTGCGGAAGAAGTTGGGACATGTTTTAAAACTCAATTTGTTCCACATTGTCTTGAAGGTATGCTCATTTATTTTACTTTTAACAATAAAACAAACATTTATTTATTTTAGGAATGTCACTCTTCCTTACAAAAACCCAATTGGATCAAGTTAAAGAGCGCATATCTGTTTCCATTTAATAAGCCTCACATTCTTTATTTGTGCTCTGTTAATTAATCTTGTTATAAACCAGTTCAGAGAATTTTAAATAATAAAATTACAGAAATTCTTATTTTGGAATGTATTCAGCAGTTTCGAATTTATTAATCCTAACGAAATTTTATGTGAGTGAACTGTGATTAGATTTCTAATTTGGACCAGTAAGCATTATACATTTAAACAAATATACCCACCCAAAGAAGAAGGAATAGGATACCAAATCCCATGAAAAAAGCTCCTACTATTGCAATGACGAGCTCCTTAAATAACGCTTTTGTTTCTTTAGTAGTAGTTACTTCATACACAAAAAACCATGCTGTGAAGAAAATTCCAAATCCAAGTAAAATAAGTGTAAGGTGTGGAAATATAGCTGGAAGGATTGGAGAATAATGTCTCGACATATTTTCAACGAGAGTAGTTGCAGCAGAGGCCTAAAAATCAGAAATATGAAATATATTTAATATTTACCATAAATAAACAGTACATTTTTTAAGTTGATTGACTGATTAGTTTAATAAGAAAGACTTACCATGTTTGATTTGATTTCTTGGCTCTACTTTTAGTGTCAAGGATTACTTTAATGAATTAGAGTTGTTATTCTTCGTGCAGCTTAGTTCAATTTCTCCAATGTCAAATCAAATGTAACATTAATTTACAGCTGGCTGGCACCGGCAACAGAAACAAACTGATGATATGATGACGAGTCACAGAGAAAAAGCAATTGATAAGTTATTCAAATTGTGAGATGTTTTAGCGCCATTTATATTAGTTTAATTAACAAAAAATCAAAATAAAATTCTTTAGTGTAAAACCAATCTAAATTTTACTTCTGATGAAGATTAATAGAGGAATTTATTGATGATTAATATAATAAAATTATTTTTTGCATAATAAATTAAAATTTTTATTAAAATAATTATTTTTATTTCTGTTGTTTTAAAATTTCAATATTAAAAACCTTATTGTTGTATACGATAAAATTGAGCGCGAAATTGAAAATTTGTTAAAATTCAAACATAAACGGCGTGGCGGCCACACATGAGGGTTTTTCATTTCGTTTTATTCATTCATATTTCTTTTTTGAAGATTTGTCTTTAAATTTTAATTAGCTGATTAATATTTCATAACCAAGTCAAGAGATAATAAACCTGGAATAATGGCCGGGGAGACGAATTTGCATGTACTGTTTGAACATGCTGCTGGTTTTGCAATCTTCAAAATTCGAGAATTTGAAGAAGAAGGAATGTTTCTTTCTGAGGTAACGTTTTGTATTCAATTCAAAAAAGTAAAGTGCAAATGTTGAATGAAAATGTTTTTTTTTAAATAGGTGGAAGAATGTGTCCGTGACTATTCGCGTTTTGCTGCCGTGGCACACTTGGTATCCTTCAGTCCATTTAAAACAGCTCAGGCAGCTCTCGAAAATTTGAACTCGATTACCGAAGGAATCCTACCAGATGACTTGAGAACTCTCATTGTTCAAGTAGGAGTGAAGAAACTTGTTTTGGGGGTTTCGGAAAGCAAATTAGCAGCTGCTATTTCAGAAACATTTCCGAAAATTAAAATGCGAGTTGGAACTTTAATTCAAGAAATCTGTAGAGGAATTCGAACACATTTCTACAAATTGGTTAAAGTCCTAACAGATCCTGCTGGTAAATTAACAGGTTTTTCAAATATCCGGATTAATTAATAATTTATACTCTGAATATAATAGGAAGTAAAGCTCAGCTTGGATTGGGTCATGCATATTCTCGTTCAAAGGTCAAGTTCAACGTTAACAGAGCTGATAACATGGTAATTCAAGGAATCGCTCTTTTGGATCAATTGGATAAAGATGTTAATACATTTTCAATGCGTATTCGGGAGTGGTATTCTTATCATTTCCCAGAGTTGGTCAAAATTGTTCCTGACAACTACATGTACTCTCGTGTTGTCCACTATATCAAAAACAGAAAGGAATTAGATGAATCAAAACTGGAAGATTTGGAAGAAATCATTGGAGACTCCGCAAAAGCTCAAGCTATACTTGATGCATCTCGATCATCAATGGGAATGGATATTTCTCCAATTGACTTGATTAACATAGAGTGCTTCGCTTCTCGTGTCATTAAATTAGCAGAGTACAGAAAGTAAGTAGTTATGACTAAAAAAATAAGATCCAATCTAAACATTCATCCTTTAATTTTTAAGGGGTTTGCTCGTGTACTTGCAATCAAAGATGAATACAATCGCTCCTAATCTTACAACTTTGTTGGGAGAAACTGTTGCAGCAAGGCTAATATCACATGCTGGGTCTCTTACAAATCTTGCTAAGTTTCCAGCTTCTACTGTTCAGATTCTTGGAGCTGAGAAGGCTCTCTTTCGTGCTCTTAAAACTCGTGGAAAAACCCCTAAATATGGATTACTTTACCACTCAACATTCATTGGTATTTAAAAGAAAAATGAAATCAAATATCACAAAATCTTAAACAATTTTTATACTTTAGGTCGTGCTGGAACTACAAACAGAGGACGAATTTCTAGATTTCTTGCAAACAAATGTTCCATTGCTTCTAGACTTGACTGCTTCACTGGTAAGCTTATTTCTCTCTGTTTTTTCTTCTTCGTATTCTAACAATGTTTTGTGCGTGCAGAAAACCCAAGTACAATTTTCGGAGAAAAACTTCGAGAGCAAGTTGAAGAACGTCTTAAGTTCTATGAAGATGGTGATACTCCACGAAAGAATATTGATGTCATGAAAGAAGCAATGGAGTTGTCTCTTGCTGCTGCTGAAAGTCAGAAAGAGGGTGAAACAGGAAAGAAGAAAAAGAAGAAGAAGAAATCTAAAGTTGCTGAAGAGGATGCTGCAGAAGCACCACCACCGCAGAAGAAGAGTAAAATTGCTACATAGACGTATTTGACCGTTTTTCTTATTATTTTCTTCCTTTTTACTTCAACGTATATTTTCCTAAAAGTTTATTAAGATTCTGTCCGTTTTCATGCAGATGGACATTAGAAATTAATTTGGCCAAATTATAAATTCATATTAAAGTTTGTATATTTTGTCTTTTAATTGAATAGTTTTAAGACATGAATGGTTGGGATTTGGTGAAATATTAATCTTGTAATTTAGTGAAATTGATTTCTTAATAATATTTTATGGATATTGCTTCTATTTTGGACGGGTGTGGATTCGTCGCTTGCGATAGAAGAGACTACAGTGATTTGTCAATCGTGGCCGGAATCAGAGCTCGACGAGGCGTATATATCGATATTAATTCGCTTTGGTTTTGATATGGCGAATTTCTTGGCGTTTCGATTCCTCTTATTGATTGTCATACTTCATCCAGTTGTACTCTGTGTCCAATTGATCTTGAGCACCACACCTGCTTCCCAATCCAAAATGCCCCACAAAGTAGAGTTCGAGCTGCCAAAAGATTATAATAAAAGTAAGTTAACTTTTTAATTTTTGAATGTATTTTTTTTAACTTTGTTTTTTTCTAGACAAGCATCCCGGAGTTTCTGGGAAAGTCGTCCATGTTGAATTTGAGATCCATGTCCAGGCAATAAATCCAATCAAAGCAAGTGATATGGACTTTAGGTATGTAGACATCTGGCAAGGTTCAACTTGACATCTTGACAACTTTTGACAAAATTGATATTTTATTATTCAGAATGGAGCTGATGCTTGTATTGCGTTGGGTAGATCCACGCTTAATATTTCCCGATCATTACTTTGATGACGATGTTGACCGGTTTGTCCTTCCATCTCAGTTCATTGACTCTATATGGCATCCTGATCCCTACTTTTCAAATGCAAAATCAACGGGTCTTCCATTCATTTCATTCAAGCTTACTTTCTTAATGCAAAATCAATTTCTAGCATGACTTCTTCTAATCATAATATTATTAAATTACTTGAATGAGTTGTATTGATTTTCAGACGTAGGACAACTAACTCAGAGACTAGTCAATATTTACATTTATCAAAATCAAACCGTAACGTATTCTGTTAACTTATTTGCAACGATTGCCTGTGCAATGAATTTTCGATATTTCCCATTTGATTTCCAACTATGGTAATTATTTAAATATAATAATAAATTATGAATTAATTGATGGATTCAATTATGATTTCAGTCCAACTGTCATTGAAAGCTGTACGTAACATACTATACAATCAATTCCTAAAAATTAATCAGCTAATTTATTTATTTCAGTTTCTTATGACGAAAAATTAGTAAAATACTTTTGGTCATCCAATCATGCTTTTACTATAAATCCAAAACTTCGGCTCCTTCAATTCGTCGTCACGTATCCGTTGCGATATGAAGAATGTTCGATTCATCGAATATCTGAATGTTAGTTTTTTAATATAAATCACTTTTGAAGCTTTTAAATTTGCATTCTAATTTTCAGCTCGAAACTTTTCACAATTGATAGCATACTTTCGATTCGATCGTTTATTGGGCAATCACTTGATACAAACATTTGCTCCATGCTCGCTCATTGTCAGCCTTACCTGGTTTAGTTTCTGGTTGGAGCTTGATGCAGTTTCAGCCCGTGGTATGTTATCCTTTATTCATAACTTTCTGATTCTGATAATTAGCACATTTAGTCTCACTTCTTGTGACGGCCATGCTGACACTTGTGACTCAATTCAGTGGGTTAAAAGTGGACTTTCCACCTGGTTGGTGATCCATATCGCAATTAATCAACTAGAAGGATACGCTAAATCTAACACTTTTTTATTATTAAAGTTGCATATTTAAAAGCAGTGGACCTCTGGATGGCCATGTGTCTTACATTCGTTTTTGCAGCTCTTGGTGAATTCGTAATTGTGAAAGTAATTTATTCCCTGACGGAAGACGCAAAAGCAACAGTAGCCATGAGCAATTCGAATGGAAACGCAGAATTACAAGCGAAAGCTGGTCCTTCACCAAATCCACTTCCGACGCCATCTGGGTTGTCGCCAACACTGAAACATGTAATTTTTCCTTTGATCTTATCCTTTTATTTCTATCTTTATTAAAACTTATTAATTTTTAGAGATCTAAAACTCGATCAAATTCTCTTATGGATGAAATGGATACAATGGACGATGATGGGAATGGACAACCCAAGACAACAACATTCATCAGCGTTTATACTCGGCAAGGTCTGAGCTCTGCTCCCAAAAAACTTGCTCACCGAATCAGTGAAATGGAGATCCCTGATCTAACTTATTCCCTAAGCCGAAGAATTCGATTTTCTCTTGTTTGGACGGTCGTTAAGACTGGGAAGAAACACGTTCTATGGCGTGACATAGACTATCTCTGCAGATGGCTTTTCCCATTGACATTTTGTCTATGTCTCTGTGTTTATTGGACCATTCTATTCATTCACAGTCTTCTTAACTCACCGGAGCACAAACCTCCATCTTATTGCACTTAAAACACCACTGATTTTCTCTATTCAAAAAACCCTTTCTTGAAATTAGTTTCTTCGCCCTACTTATTAATTCATTTGTGAAACTTGAGTGATCAAGGCAAAGGCAGGGCATAATAACGTCTTGAACTGAGTAAAGAAAGTCAATTAGGGAGAGTCTTTTTGAATTTTGAAGTCTAGTGGAGAGTAAATCTAATTCTGGACTTGTATAGTCTAAAAAAACCTATTTTCTAATTCGTATAAAAATTAATTTAAAACAACTTTTTCATGTTCATAAGTTGAGTGATGAAAAGAAAAGAAATCGTGGCAGGAGGAAAGGTTTTTCTTCAGTAAGCAAAATAATATCCATCTGAAACTTACTGAGAGGCTTACTTTTCTGTAGAGAAAGTCATAGAGAAAAGGCTTGGTTCTCTAATAATGTATTATCTTGGGACGGGAATCGATTTCCTTCTAGTGGGGTCCTGACGAAGGGAAAGTGAGGAAAAATCTCGTCTTTTACTGCTTCTTTCACCACCTGGAATAAAATTTCGAAGACCTCAACACTTTGGGTTTGAATACGTTATGGAAATTTTAAGTTTTCAAAGTTTGGTTTCAGATCATTAAGAACAAAAGTTACGATTATCGAGTGACGATGACGTTGTTGTTGTTGCTTTATATTTTAGCCTTCTTTAATATTGAAAAATGTAACATGGATTTAGTTAACACTTATTAAATGGAAACACTCGGTTCATTGATTGACCCTTCAGGGGCTTTAGACGATGATAATTAAGGTTGCAAAATAAAGAAACCAGAGTATAGCTTTTCATTTTAAGATGCCTCGGAATTCGAAACTGAGATTGAAATTATTCTTGATTTCAGTATTAATATATATGGATAATATTTCTATTGGAGCAGAGAATTGAACAGTATGTAATGTGATTTCACTGAAGTATTCTTCCTTTCTTTAGAATAAAAAAGAAAGAAAAGGGAGTTCCTTTCTTACCCAATTAAAAATAAAAGGTTTTCTACAAAATGGAATTTTGAATTTGAATAGAATAAGTTTCAAGCTTGAATAAAGTCGTGTTTTATTAGAAAAAATGAAATTTTGTTCCTTTCTTATAATTTCTCGAGAGAAAAGGAAGCTTAAGGTTTGGTTAATGGAGGGATATATTTAATTTCGGGAAGAAGCTTATTGAAGTGAAATGTATCCTATCACACCCACACACAGGTTTCTTCAAAGAGGTGTACAAAACAAGTTTTGTTAGAGGAAAACAATAGGCTCTACAAATTAGCTCAAGTATATTAATAATCCCTAATCTAAATAATCCATCCTTTCATCTTTCAAATAAGCATAAACATTATTATAACTAAATCATTCCTCATCCTAAGAATTAATTTCTCCAAACAGTAGAAAGTAGTGACGACGTTCGTTTAGAATTTTAAACTGCGATGCTGTTTTTATACAAAAAAAGAGAAAAACCTTGATTTTTCTCGGACTTTCTCTTATCCTTTATAGTGAAAATAAAACTCCGTGCTTAAAACGGATGTTCCCTATAAAATTTTCTTAGAACTCATTCAGAGTAATAATTATATTTATCAATAGAATTTCATTACGAAGAAACGATTTTTCGATTTAATTTTTATGAAAGAATTGGATTTAATTTCAACTAAACTATTTTTTTTATATAAAATTACAATATCTATTTTTGGAATTCAGAATCCAATTCATGGAATGATCATTTATGAGTTTAATCATTTCTAAAGGAATTACCTCTTTTTGTGTGTAGGACTACTGAGGAAAGAGTACCATTCCACTCCATCATTATAGATCGTTAAAATTTATTGAAAGTTTTTTGACTATATAGAAAATGAAGTAGTAAAAGTATCAAAATTACACAATAACTTCTACACAATATACCTCACTTTCTTTCTCTTGCAAAAGATTGACTATCCCAATAATAATAAGGAAAAGTTTTCTCTTTCACTTGATCTTAATTAGGAGGATTTAAGTAAGTCTTTGTTATCCTTTTCTTCGAATAGGGTGTGTTACACTAGAGAACTTTAATTAAAATCAAACTATAGGAAAGTGATATGTGGAGAAGTTTAATTATTGTAGGACTCGGGATAATTTAATTGATGCAATTTAAGTTTAGTGATAGTGAGAAAGTCATGTACATACTCAGTTCTGTTTGTTCTTTTGATTGGAATATAGTGTGTAAGTGTAATGAGGTGAGTCGTTGGAATTTGATATATTATTTTCCATGATCTTCATCCTAGTAGAATAGAATTCAATCAGCTTTCTTTCATCCTTTGTGATGGAAGATGAGGGATACCACATTTAAAAGGGAACGTAGTGTAGTTCTTTCTACGAGAGAAACTACTTTAACTATGAAAAAGAAAGAAGAAGTAAAAGCGAGATTTCTCTACCCTTTTCTATAACGGAAGTTTGAAGAAAAGTTCTCAGTCAATCCTTGTGAGTCAAGTTGAAAGGATGAAACATTTTAAGAGTAACAACAAAACTCATCGTATAGAAAACGGAACTTTCACTACATTACTTTCTTTTTGTAAACAAAGAATAGGATAACAAGGTGGATTCATAATACAGCTTCCAGACTTCCAACACCTGGCCTCACTAATTAGTACATAATATAAATTACAACATAATAAAAAAAAGTAAAAACTTCCGGAAGCTCTTCAAGGAAAATTCTAACCGGTAAATAAACTTATTTATTTATAACTTCTAATACACGCAAGCCTAGTTGTTAAATTTTGAAGAATTTCATAAACTGTTTAGCCCCTTTTTAATATAACGAGGGAATGGCTCCTTCATCGATCCAACAACAGCACTTTACAAAAGAAAAAACATTTAATATCTACGATTGAGGTGGATTAGAATACAGGTGGGTTAAGCTTTGTGGTGGGCGTGGGAATGTGATTGGCAGGCTTTAAGTAGAGGTCGAAATCTAACATTTGTTGAGAATATGTTGAATTTTTAACTTAAGGCAATGCAGGATCTAGACATGGCAATTTAGTTTTTGCCCGCTTCTAGCCTATAGTAGTCGTTGAAGTGTAGCAAAATTGAAATTGATTGAATTTGAAGAGCTTTCATGAAGTAAAGTTTCAAAATTACGAAGTTGGAGGGTCAATTTTCTGAAAGTTCTGAAGCTCAGAAAATTTTAATAAAAAGCTTAAGTAAAAGGTATTCACTATTGAAGAATTTAATTTGAAAATATTGTAGTAAGACCTTAAACATGATTAGGCTTAAACCGTTTAAGTGCAGCAATTAAAAGAAATTGTAAAGGAGAAAGTAAGTCGTCTTTATACATAGAGAAAAAGGAAAAAGTAATTCGGTCGGTCGGACGGAGTTGACGACATTATTTTCTTCCACTAGAATTTTTTCCTCACAAGACGAAGAAAGAAATTCCCTTATTTCGAAAATCCATTTCAGGAAAATGTATTGTTCTCATACGAAGGCATGCATAAAGGAATATTTTTCTGGTAGAGTGGTTCTAGTCTACTAGTCCATTCTGAACAATTCTGTTGGATGACCATGATTTTCCACACTTCTTTCACTCCAGCTTTCTTCAGAATGAATAGAAAAGAAAGGAATAAGATAGAGTTTAAAATGCTCTTCTTTCTATTAGTATTCTATTTTTGAACTTATTCAATTCGCTTAAAAGGTCGAATCGTGAGATGTAATAAATTTTTTACAAATAAAGTTCAGAATTTTAAATTAATGTATAACAGAATGTTGTCTGTGAAATGGATTTGAGCAATACAGTGTGAAAACTCATTCAAAGAGGAAAATGCTTTTATCTTTACAATCATTTTATTTTAACTTGAATTTTATATAAGAAACTTCTTCTAAACACAATCTAATAATAGGAAATTCTGCTTTTAAAGTTTATTCTTAGCATAAATATTGACAAGGCTACTTTTGATCATTATAATTGAATTTCTAAATCCAATAAAATAATTTCTAATAATAAAATTTTAAATCTGACTTTATATTTAGAAATATCAAAAAGTTCATGGAGGGCCACAGTTGTAAAAGCCTCTATTTAAGAATTTATATCTTTATAATGTAAAATCCGATATAAATGCTAAAGCGTTAAAGTATGCTTTAAGTATCTTCTAAGGAGCTTTTCCAGCTACTGATGATTATTATACCTTAGATTTGGTTCAGAAGAGAGATTTTAGTTGACCGTATGGATTTTTCTGACTAAAAGCTTCAAATCTCCGTATCAACTTCTTCCCTACTGTTTCATATCGATCCTTCCGCAAAGGATTTACCACTACTACCACCTCGTATCCACATCAAAGGCTTTGTTCTCGCGTCCTATGAATCCCCAGATCATTGTTTTTACGTGCATAGAAAGATAAACGCCAACAATGGATGGGCGACTAGAGCTTGATTAAAAGATCCCATAAATTATTTTGCATGCGGTTTTTCCTTTTGTTGATTAGACGATGAAGGGATCACGTTCTGGTTATATATCTGTGGAATTGTGGGGAAAAAAGAGCTTTTGGATGTTTATGATGAAATTAGATATGATAATTGGAACGTTTATTAGAATTGTAGGGCTTCTCATCCGTGCGCAAAAAGTTTTGTCTAAAAAAAATCAGAAAGCCTTTGATGAATCAATGAACGATATTGTATAGATGGTGTATCGTTTTTTTCTTTCTACAAAACTTATTTTATAAGTTGGAAATGGGTGAAAGTCTAAGAGGTAAAAAGTTGTGGTTTCTTTTTGTAAACTTATTTATTCAATATCTTCGTTTTATTCTGGAAGAAAGTAGGAAAGTGCTTATTGAAATTCAACGTAAGTTGGATTTGGCATTGATTGAAGGTTATCTTAGGTTTGGGTTATTGCGTGTGCAGCAGCAGTAGAAGATTCGTAGAGATCCATGTTAAAAGTTAGTATAAATATAAAGTAAATCTTATACTTTCGTCCATTCTGCCGTCGCAATTGTGTAAATCCTTCAATGGATCTATGAAACTCTCCGTGTGAGTTTTATACAAAAGAAGATTATAAAGTTTATTCCAGAAAATTACTTCCGGATATAGAGTTTATATGCTGTCTTTTTTCAACACAATGGATACACACGCAAACTGACTTTCTCCGGTGAAAGTCAAGAGACCTCATAAAGTGAAGTTGGTTGTGGTCTCGTGTTGTGGGTGTGGGTGATGCTATAACCATATTTACTCCTTACCGTAAACTTCAATTGTGTTTGTGCATTCAGAGAATTAAAAACGCTGAATTCGATTTATAAAATAATCCAGTCTGAAATCTGAATATCAATTCTAGCGTCAATCCAAGTGTCAAAATACTATTATAAAATTCATTTGTCACACAAGTAGTGACTGGATGTAATACTCTTACTTTTTACTCTAATCATCTACTATTAATCTAAATCCTTGAATGAGAAATTGACTACTGGGAATACAAAACCAAGATAAATCATCCATTTCAAATTTATGATTCTACGTTCTTGAGTCTTTAAGAGCGTATAATCTCCGGAGCTACCCAAAAAGCGGAAATAGAAGTCGGAATTGACTGCTTTGTCGTGCTGGAACTAATGGAATGCTTTTATTGAAGGGATTCTAGTCATTGGTGACTCGTGGTTGGCTGATTCTATTGATTTCATTAGGAAGCACTTAGAGCATTCCTCATACCCTTGTCTTTCTAATCCTCACCAGGAAAAGGTTAAAATTGAATGGACTCACAGGAAGCCTCTGAGTTACTATTCTGCTGATCTCTCTTGAATTGAGTGACGCTGTCGAGTCATTCAGTCTTATGTCAAATTAGGAGAAAGGAGTCTGCTTTCACTTCACTCGTGTTTACCACAAAAGTTCGAAAATGCTCTTTACAAGATAAATTATGAAAACTATATTTTTCATACAAGTTTGCAACTTAAAACATTTATAGGTATAACATTCTCTCCTTTCTTTTTTCCTGTTATTTTTTAAGTTGTAATGAGAATGTTGACTTAATAGATCTCCATTTAGAATTTTAATGACTCTCGTATTCTCTTTTAATTAAATCTTCTTTGTATCTTTTCAGAATGGGAACATCTCAAAATCTGGTAACGATCGTAGGATTGATATTCATAGCGGCTTTACTTCTACTTTTATTCTGCCGCTACTTTGGAGGATGGAACAGAACAAGAACATGGCTTCGTACAGCTCGGGATGAAAAGATGGGCCTTACAAGGGGTGGCTTTTCAGGGTTGTTCAATCCTAATGGATGCATGGTAAACTTAAATTCCTCATTAGGAAATTTTCCTTTCAA
Source organism: Friesea truncata (assembly GCA_034699725.1). NCBI lineage: Eukaryota > Metazoa > Arthropoda > Collembola > Poduromorpha > Neanuridae > Friesea > Friesea truncata. The sequence continues at coordinate 42,346 of JAQGCN010000037.1, read as the reverse complement.
AATTCTAATAGTAACAAGTATCAGATATCAGATTTAGTTTCATGCTGATTTAACTTCGAATTTTATATAGAACAATGAATTCTGTCGTAATCTGTTTCTTTTGTTTTGGTTTGGTTAAGCAGGTTCCTTCAGATTCTGAAGTGAACGTACCCACCGGTGGGAGCTTTCGACGATTTGACAAAACTGATGCAGATTATCAGTTGGTGCAAGAAGTATCTCCAGGGGTGGAATTTAATCAAGGACAACCTCTTCGCTCCGGTTCCATTCCACCTGGACCATCTACTATTGGATCAAGTCCATTCGTTGTCGACAAACATCCTCCACCTCCGAAAATTCCACCACCACCACATTCCAAAAGCGCAAGTTCCACCCATACAAATCCATTCTTACCCATTCTACAAGCTTCTACACAATTCTTTTCCCAAACGATATCAAATTTTCAACAACAGGGTCCAGCGACTTCGGGTGCAGCATCTTATATCGTTTCACCCTTTTCTTCGAATACCACGGCACCACCGTCCATACCTCCAACTAATCCTAAACCTAAGCTTTCTATGGGTGAAATCATTTTCTCCGACTCTGTTACTAACACATCTGGATCTGCTGAACCACTTTCCCATCTTCCGATAACAAACAGAGGTCCGAAACCTGATTTTATCGATGAAGTAGATCTATTAGAACACAGGGAAGTTAGTCCAATACCATTTACGAGTGAACAAACTCTGGTGGAAACAATGCGAGAAGAAATTCGCCTCGAGAACGAAAGGATGAGAGATGTCACAAAGAACCTTCTGGCTGATTCCTCGAACAATGGAGATGATAATCAAATGTCAGAAACAGGAGAAAGCAGTATAAAACCATTACATCCAACAAACCGTCACCTCCAACTGGGTGGGGAAAGAAAATTTTCAGCCCCTGAAATTCCATTTCTTGATTCAGAAAGGAAAGGGGAAATATCAGGTCAAATTTCAGGGACTCAACAATCAAATTTAGCGTATCGGAATCGTTCCTATTCTCTTCGTCAAGCTTCTGTGGAAAGTATTGGAGATTCCTTTGACCTTACAAGCCCTGAAACCCTTCCGTTTCTTCAACGTGCTATGAGCTGTGACTCAGTATGCTCTGACACATCAGTTGTTTTAGGAGATTTTGATGTTCCACATATCAGTGGATATCTTTGCATCGGTCTGGAATATGACAGGTAATTAATTAACTGCAACACTTTGAAACAATTGCACATTTTTAACTGTTTCATAACCCTTTCTACTGAAAGGAGATTATTATCACTTTACTACATGCTTTTACTATAATAACCGTATCATAACTGTTTAGAGGAAGTATATTTTAAAGTAATGAGATTCTTTCTTTCTTTTAATGATTGTTATAAGGTTTAGAATTGTTTTTCAGGTTGATCTTTTCTCAAGACAAGCTCTTAGAAGAGCACCATGAACTTAGAAGAGAAAGTTAATCCTTAGTATCAAGTTTAATGAAAGAAATTCTCAAACAAGAATAAATGAAATGAAAAATTCAGCACTGTTGGATGGAAAGTTTCTCCAAATCCGAGAATATATATTACTATTTTTCTTCTACCTTTGATTCGTTTGATGGGATCGTGATTAATGATTCTCTTCTTACTATTTCGAGGTCACGGTTTTTCTTGGATTAGTATAAGGAAAAACAGAAAGCTATGTGATAAATGGATCTCCTTTCGAATTTATTGGTTTTGAGACTAATGGATTGGGACGTGGTGGAATTAAAGTGTGTAGAATATTTGTCTTTCTTATTTCTCATTTTGTAAAGTTGGATTGAAAGTGCTGGGCTTTCTCTCCCTTAAGTGGAGTTCTTGTTTACTCCACTTTTTCGTAACTTGAAGTCCATTTAGTAATTTACTCATCGTTTCATACACATCCCATTTCCTAATTGAAATGCTCTAAGCTTCTTTTATACCATTCCTCTTTTAATCTTACTCGCACTCAAAATTTGAAATCAGGAATTTTTGTCCGTGCTGGCAATAATATTTGATCTTAGATCCTTCGGATTCGCTGCTTCAACTCTCAGGGATCTTTTAAATTTTCATCCTTTTCGCAAAGACTCATTGGTCGTTGAAGTAAGGTTGGGATGGGATGATTCGTGTAAATAACCAATGGCCAAAGGGAGGTTTACCTGTAATAATGTCGTTAAGGAAAACGAGAGTTTAAAGTCCCAAGGGACTCCCTTACTCGTGCCTCTTTCTTTCCTTTCGGAAGAAAGCAAATGTAAAAATACTCCTGATGAAAGATAACCAAAACCAATTCGTCTAGGGTCTGAAGCTGAACTCAAAAGCTGAATAAACTTAAAGAGACTTTGTTGATTTCAATTGAAATTCAGTTTTGTGAATTTTATTTTCACTTCTTTACTATTAAAGATGAAAAATTCAACGAAAGATGTGAAAGTACCATCACTGTTGACAAAAGATAAATATTTAGGTACGACTATGGTTACAATCAAAATATTTTTATTCTGATAGTTAAGGAAGATTATATGCATCATAATAACAGTTTTGTTTGTAGACTCTTCAGTATAAAGTGAAAGTAAAGGAAAGAAAAAAGAAAAATATTTGACTTTTGTTAACTGAACTGAAGAAGACTCAGTTTTTGTGTATTTATTTAATGAGGAGGGAAAACATATAACGAGCCTAGAGCGATTCTGCTAAACGGCTTCCATCTTTACCTCATCAATTATGAAAGAATGAGTTTCTTGAATTGTTTTTACAGCATTCAATTTATTTTCAAACGTATACGTTTATATTGGACGAAAACGTTTAGTTACTGTTGTTGAAACCGGAAATTTATACTTTCGCTTCTTGAATCTTTTGATTCTGTTCAAAATTTTCAACACACATAGATTTATTCTTGAGGAAAATATTTTTTGGAGTAAAGACAGTATTTCCTCTACTTGTAATCTTGAACTTCAACTTTCACTATCTAAGGAAAAGTATTTGATATGAGATAAAGTTCTTGGTCGTGCTCATGTGCGATAGACTGATCTCCCTGCGGTTTTTCTACATACATGGATCAGTAGTTTAAGATTATAAACAATAGAAACTGAGAAAGTGGCTCAGGACTTTGAGTTTCATGAGTAAAAAGTTAGTTAGAAATGACACTGTTATCTTGGGACAACTCTAGACTCTGGCTTCCGTTATTTGATGTCAACTCTCAAAGGAATCCAGACAGGAGATCAAAGGAGAAGCTTAGCACTGAAAAAAGAAAGTCTTTACTCTTTCTTTTAGAGGAAATTTTTCGTCACCTTACTCGCTTTCTCTTGTTTTTACTTTGAGCAAGCACAGCATCCTCTTTTCCAGTTTTAGCGTTTTAGCTTGCTTAGTCGTTTAGGATCTGCTTTCTCCAATTATTTTTTCCGACAGGTGAAACAGTTCATAAAATGGCAAGGTGAGATACTTTTCTGCGAGTGACCTAAATCCTAATTCAAGCATATAAAGTAATTTACAGAAAACGGAACACTTGTCATTTCCAGCAGCCACACCACCCTTTTGAGAATTTAATCAAATTTTACAGTTAGAAAGTAATCAGTAAATCTTTATTTCATTTTTTAGTAAATTTTTGTGTTCAATTTTCTTTTGTAGAAAAAATAATTTATCCATTTCAATAATGAACACAAAAAAATTTACCAATCTCTCCAAAATCTCTCTCACTAGATTTAAAATCCTCGAAGCTAAAACTTGGAATGAAATGAAAAGGAAGGATGATTATTTTTTTCTTAGGATTAAAATTTTATGAAGACTAAAGTTTTTTTTGCGTGTTCTTTTTGAAGAGAATCAATGGGCTTTAAGAATCCTTTCCCGGATTCTATAGTCGAGCTTCTTTTCATTTAATGTGCCACCACTTGGAAAGCTCTCTCCTGTACTCAAGTATTTTTTTTCTTTTTTAACAAAGTTGAATAGAAGAGATCCATCTTTTTCTCTTTTACATTTTCTTGTCAAAATAAAATATTTTTAATTCTTAAAGTTTTATGCTTTAGTTTAATTCAAAGAAAAATTCATTATTAATGATTGAGCATTTTATGAAATGAGGTTCATTTAAATTTCATACTTTTCAAGACAGCGTTTTCTCCAAAATAATAAGAAGGAAGGCAGGGGAAAATCTTAGTTTCAACAGTAGTTGAATCTAATAAACACGAAGTTAATAATTTCCTTGTAACTTTTAAGGAGAAATGACTATTTTTAGAAAACCATAGCGAAAGCGAGAACTTAGAAAGCCCTAGGGCAAGTGGCTCTTATGAAATATTACGACTTTATTGATTCGTATCCTTCTTTCCTTTTTCTACTTATCTTGTATCCAATTTTCCCCCCTAATCTTTATCCCACATGAATTGTAAATATAATAAGCTTTAGTGTAAGGATTGAGGAAAATTAAATGATATATGAATGAAAGTGGTGATGGGAAAAGTTAGACTTTCACTGGAGATAATTTTAGAATCTTTCGGAAAGTATAAGTGCCTTGAAGGTAATCTGAGTTTGGAATATTTTAGCTCTTGAGATTAAACTTTCCTTTTTCATACTCAACCAAGTTGATTCACTTTCACTTTTGTAGAATAATAGAGTAGTAGTAGTGGAAGGGACATTACCTAATTGAGCAGCAAAGTTAAAAATTGATAACTTTTTAAACTAAACCAAGCACCCGGAATAATAACCATACCATAGCTCGCTGATTATTATCATCGCATAATAAAAATTTCTTTACATCGTTAACATTTCAATAAAGTGTCTTTCAAAGTGAAAGCAAAATTAAATAAAAAAAAATAATAATAAAGAATGTAATTGTTCGATGATATATCAAGATTATAATTATTGGGAAGTAAAAAAAATATTGTTGAAAGAGTTGGAAATTATTTTTTTAGTTTTTAATCAAAGCTTTCTTTTTTTTTACTAAAATAATAAATGAGCAAAAAAAGAACTCAAGCAGGAAGTTTTTGCAGAAGTTATTCTTGCGGATCGTAGAAACTTTAGCTACTAGCGATTCAGTCCTCTGTGGCATTTTACTTGAGTTTGAAATGAGAAATTAAGATTAATTAAGAATGAGAATGAGTCGAGGTATAGCTAGGCTAGGAGTCCACAAACCCACGTATTCTTTTTACAGGTCCACGTTTAGTGGGTTTTGTTTTTGAGTCAAGTATTACTTAGGGTGGCCTGCCATTATAATGGTGGTGACTCAAAGAAATCAATATAGTCTCCATCTGGCCACATTTTTCAAGGCCGTCAACTGGGATCAGTTTTTGAGTTAATATGTCAGCAGCATGACTAGAATCAGTAAATCACTTTATTCTTTCCTTACAGTGAAACAGCGGATCTTATAGTGAACGTTATGGAGGGAAAGGAGCTGGTTGGACTTGATCCAGATCCAACGGTACCCTTCGATTCTTACGTTCGCGTATATTTGCTACCTGACAAAACTACAAACATGCAAACAAGGGTGAGCGAAGGCGCATTACCTCTTTATCTTTCTAAAAACTTTCACCAGACTCAGGTCGTCATTCATTTAGATTTATCGAAAGTCTTTAAGTCCTGTCTACAAAGAGAAGTTTATGTTTGGATTGGAAGTGACGGAAATCCCATCTCGATCCCTTGTATTCTATCTTTATGCTACTAACAAATTCTCAAATACTTTAATTGGAGAAGCGGAGCTCAAATTAATGGAATTTGATATTGGGAAGCCAACTATTTCATGGATTGCATTAACCGATACTGGACAGGTAAATCAACTTTATTACAATTAAAGCCAGTAATATTGATCCTTTCTTTTTTTAGAGAGGAGGAGAATTGGGAGAAATCATGTTTTCACTTTCATATTTACCAACGGCCGAGAGACTGACTGTTGTATTGGTTAAGGCTAGAAACCTTAAGTTTCCTCATCAGAAAGAAACTGGAGACCCATTCGTCAAGGTAAAAAATAAGACGCAAACGGTCCACCAAAATTTGTGACAGGTTCCCATTTCTCATCATTAAGTCCCTCCTTTTTCCTGTCCAAAGGGAAAAAATGAAGTTAATATGGAAGAAATTTATTTGCGTACTTAATTTATGGGTTGGAGGGCTTGTCACAGAACGTTGAGATCTAATTTCCATATAAAACAGAAATGCTTTAGAAAATAGAATTCCAAAAACGATACAATTTCCAACTTTGGAAATTGTATATAGTTAGTCATGGAAATTTATTTAAATAAAATCCATTACTTCACTTTTTAAACTATTTTGTTCTTCCAATTTAAAATAAATAAATATTGTCTCTAGGCACAGGTAATGGGTACACATTTTAAAATAATTTCAAAATTAAGACAAATACTGTATTTGTCTTTATTTGATATTCATTCAAGTTCCCAATACAAATAACAGAAATTTTAATGAGAAGATTTAGAAGATCTTCTAAAAAATAATTTAGTGAATTTTTATTTTAAGGTGTATCTTCTTCAGAAAGGGAAGAAAGTAAGTAAAAAGAAAAGTTCTACAAAACGTGGAGAACGAAATCCTATTTTTAATGAAGCCATGATTTTCAGCGTTCCTACACACGCTCTACAGGTAAATCATACGCTGAAAACTCACAACGCAAACTATAGTTTAAAAAGCAAAATTAAACAAAAATACATTTGTGAAACATACAAAAGATAACACACATGCAATATAACCATCAGATTCTAATAAAGAAAAAAACAAAATATTAATCTTTCTTTTCATAATAAAATATTACTATTCACTTTTTTTAGTTTTATTTTGAAAACAATTCAAAATCATTTTTAAAATAAAAATTAAATTTTGAATTAATATATTTTTAAATGTAGACCATTCAATTACGCATCACAGTTTCTGACAATAGTGAAATGGAAGGCCGTGCCTATTCAATTGGTCATGTCATTGTTGGATCATGTGCAACAGGAAAAGGTTAATAAATTAATAAAAATAATTAAATTGTATAATATTAAATCATTTAATAATTTAGCATTATCACATTGGAACCAAATGCTCTCATCCTTACGGAAGCCAATAGGAATGTTTCATTCTTTACGGAAATGAAGATAATTTACAACAATGTATTATTATAATTTTCTAGTAGTGGAAACTTAAAATTAAACCCTGCTACTCTCCTGTATGAAACATATTGTATTGAATTGCTTTGAAAATTGAGATTTATAAAAAAAAAAGTATTTTTTTCCAAAATCATTCATTAAAATGTGGATGCTTATAAAATGACAATATCCCCCTCCTAATTATTATTGAAGATGTGTATTTATTATTAATCTCCTCTAATTGGTTGTTTGATAAACTAAAAATAAACAAAATCATAAAATCCTGATGATTGCTTGTTGTATAAATATTAACTTCCTTCTTTGGTTTCATATTTTCAAAATGTCTCTTTAAAAAACGTTAATGAATAAAGAGTTTATTATATTCTTGTTGTTAAAACATAATAAATTGTTACAATTTCCGTTCTTTACATAAATTAATCTTTAATGATAATAATAATAATTACATAAGAATATTTAATTTCACATTTGTTTTTTTATCTCCTAAGTTTCACAGTTAAATCGTCTTTAGTGAAAAAAATTTCAGCGTTTAAAATTTCATCACGATCACGTTTGTTAAGAAAAATGTTAATATTTCATTCGTGCTTTCTGTATTAATAATATTAAGATATTTTTAAATGAACTTTTACGGTAAAAAATGTCATCAGCAAATTTCTTTCGAATATGTGTTAGTGTTGGATCCTTTTGGTCCAAAAAGAAGAAAAAGGCAGAAGATGTAAATTAATTATTCTTCTTTTGAACTTATTTTCAATATTGTCTGAATTATCAATCCTTCGATAATAATGACTTCTTCACTGACTTTTGTACCATATCCTGCATTTGTAAAACACAAGAGAAGAATACTCTAGGTAAAACTCAATTACTTTTCAACAAGTAAGGCCAATAAGTTGATTAAGCAGAAGTCATGGTGGGGGCTGGAGTATTTCGAACTTTGACCTTCTTCCAACAAAATATAGATGGTTTCTCTCTAATAAAAATAGAAATAAAGATCAAATTAAAAGACTTGAAGAGTAAAAGTAAGCATACTTAAAAACAGAAGAACTAGATGAGGTGCGTGACCAAGAAACAAGAAATTCTTCGTTTGTAACTGGCTTTTGTTTCCTTTGGTGAAGAAGAGCCTGGACAACATCACTTGGTTCTAATGTATTTTCAACTACACGAATAACGAATCTAAAAAAAAAATACCATTTTACTAATAGTTTTTGCTTAAAAAAACATTTAAAAAAAATGTGTAATCTTACCTAGGCAAAACAGCTGCAACAACTGTTACAAATATTAACAGCCAATGACTTGGTTCCTTCATAAGTTTTTGTATAACTCCACAAGGTGTTTCAATACCCAACAGATTCATACATAAACTGTTATAAGCTATGGCAAAAACGTAAAAGAAAATGATTGAACCAACAACGGAAATTATATGAAGAATTGTCTAAAAAATATTAAATAAATGATTAGTATTAATTGGTATTACGATCACGAAAACAAAGCTCCAACATACCCATGATTTCGATTCCACCACCATATTTCCAAGCATTGTGAACATACAAGAAACCGTGATTGTCGTTCCAAATTCTATCATTCCCGTATCAGAATCATTGTAAACCTAAGTTTAAACAAAGTAAAAAAAAATGAACAAAAAATATAAATAATTCAAAAACTTACACCATAAGCAACAAAAAATATAACAATAGAAGCGTATAGGGCATCTAACATATTCCACCAAAATGAATGTGCTGTGTGGGTTTTTCTAAGACGTCCTTGACGGTAAAGCTGTGGAACCGAAAGCAGAAGTTTATCCGAAGCATCTTGGTCGTAAATTCCCATAGCCATGGGGGGAAGGGCAGTAAAGATGAGATTAAATACCATCAGGTACATTTGCTCTATCATCACGGATCCTATTTTTCAAAATAAAAATGTCAACTTTACTTCATTTAAAATACAATTTGTTAAATTATTACATACCTGACCAACCATTCAACAGTTGATACCAGAAAATCACAAATACAAAGGCCTATAAAAACTCATTACGTTTTAATTTTTAATATCCCAAATTTTAAAAGTAAACTTACAGCATTTTTATAAAAGAAGTAGAGAATCATCCGGGCCAGACGATCATAGCACCAATGCCCATGAACGAGTAAAAGTCTTTCTAAAAATCTAAATTTTGAAATGGCAAAATCAGAAGCCATCACAGCTTGCATCCCCTCTTTCCCAGAGACACCGATTCCAACATCAGCTCTTTGGATCATTGAGACATCATTAGCACCGTCCCCTAAAATTTACATAAGTAAACTGTTTACTGAAACATAATTCATATCTGAACGGTTAAAGTACCAATTGCAAGTGTTCTCATGCCAAGGTGATCTTTGACGCTACTCACAATAAATGCTTTCTGAAGTGGAGTAGCTCGACAGCACAGAACTGATTCGCAATGCTTCGTGAGATTAAGAAAAGGTTGCAGGAGATTTGAGTTTCTTTGATCCAAAATATATCTATATTTGAAAAAATATAATTAACAATATTTTATCTAAAACATTGATTAAGGTTCTTACGTCAAAGTCTTCCCATCAACAATAAGGGCTCGCTCTTTATTAGTAGTGAGAGGTGGGTTTTCAATATTTGATGCTAAACTAAAATTATTTGAAGGAGCAGCAGAACTATCAGTATTTTTAACCTTTTCAATCTGATCCAAATAGAATGAAATTGTATCTCCTGCTGCACTTTTGCTTTTTGCATTGATTTTTATGACGTCCATCGTGGGACTAAATAGACGACATGAGTAAGCAATATTTTCAGCAGTTTCTTGTTTGTCTCCAGTCAAAACCCAGACAACAATTCCTGCCTTCCTAAGAGATTCAATTGTCTCCGGCACACCGTCTTGCAACCTATCTTCAATACCAGTGGCCCCTACTAGTTCTAAATTCCGTTCCATTAGACAGTAGCACTCACTCATTAAATTATCCCTATTATTCATATCAGCTTCAGCCTCTTCAAATTTGGATAGCCAATCTCTATATTCTGTGATTGAAATGTTACGTTTAGCCATGACAAGGATTCGAAGACCTTCTCGTGCATAGTTGTTGATATTTCGCTGAGTTTGTTCAATCATTGCTATTTCACTAGGCATATCTATAAATAGAAAATATGAAAATTAAGCATTTAGTAAGCTTAATTCGCATAAAAATAATTACTAGTATATTTAAGGTTGGGGAATATTGATGAATCCGCTCCTTTACAGTAGAGAATAACTCCTTCAGTACTTGGATGCCGCAACATTACTGACATTCTTTTTCGGTTTGAATCAAACGGAAAAGTGTGGAGAACTTCATATTCGACAAGTCCTTCACCTGTGATTATAAAATTGTCAATTAAAAAGTTAGCACTGAAATTTTAAAATATTGAACGTAATTTCACCTGGTATTGCAACTCGAACGTGATTAGGTGTACGTTTTAATAGTTTACAATTGTAGGCATAAGCAGCTTCAACGAGTGCTAAACAAAATATATTATTTCATTCTTATAATATATCATTTTTCAATAAATCTCAATTTACCTAATTCATCTGGACTTTCAGCCTCAAATATTGGTCTAAGCTCAGCAGGAGATGGTGTAGATGCTGATGGGATTGGAATTTGACTATTTGAAATATTAAGTGTCTTTCTAAATCCCGTTAAACTTGGGATAGGAATTCTTCTAATTCTTTGAGCAGGTGAATCTGTTGGTGTTGTTTCATTTGATGAGGAAATTGGAGAAAGAGGACGGATTTGAGGGAGATCAAGTTTCCCTGGTCTTCGAAATCGCTGTGAACTAGAAATTATAGGAGTATATGTAGCTTCAGTCTCTTCTAATATTATGTCTCGTTGTTCCTGTGTCATGTACATTGATGCTGTACCCAAAGCATCTATTGTCTCACGGATAGTTGACAGTCGACAGGGGTTAATAGTTTGAGTTTCTTCTGTAATAAGACCACTAGCATTCATCTAAATATTTAATAAAACAGAAATAACATTCCTATAATTTAACTCTAATATAATTGTTATACCTTATCATGATGAGGGTATTTGGCCACAACGACAGTATTACAAACAGCAAGAATCATAAAAAAGTCATTTACTCTTTTAGCTTGGGCTGTTAAATCTACTTCCATATTTCCAGAATCAACTGAGAGCTGAATATTGAGCTGGCCAAGGAGCTCATTCAGTCCGGGATTTATTTTAATATTAGGCAAGTGGGGACCTCGACTCATCTATACAAACAAAATGTATTCTTATATTCAATCCATCAATATAATGAAAATGATCTCCTTACATTATTCATAACTTCATCCGATTCAGAAGGTGAATGATTATAATCTCTAGCACCGATTGTACATCTTCTGAACAGCATTTTGTTTTCTGTAAGTGTCCCTGTTTTATCTGAGAACACATATTGGATCTATAATAACAAAAACATAAGAATTTTATATTAAATCATATTCAATGCTCAGGTCATAATATAAAAGCATATCATTTCTACTTAAAATCTTTTGTACAATTCAATTAATTTTAGGAAAGTCAGTATAAGATATTTGATTGACAAGAGTCTTTTAAGAGTTGACCTTGCAACACGAAGAGGTGGTATGGTATTAATTCTAAGGAATATGTTAGTTATGTATGAGACAGAAATACTCTTCACACGCTTACACGAAGATACATGTCTCCATTAGCTATTAAAATTTTGGCCACTCTTTGATCCAAGTGCGTGACAATACTCGAAAAGGAAAGTCAGGTATGCAAATTATTAGCATGCATGGAATATTCCTTTTATAACCCTGTTTTTGGAACATAAGTTAAACTAAGTTATTTAACATTATGCTTAAACTATCGATCTAAACTTATTTGCAGAAAGAAAGTTTCTTCCATTCTTAACTTATGAAACATTTTAAATTTTACTTTTCAATTTCGTTTACCTGTCCTAAGTCTTCTGGGATGTTCATGGCACGAACCTCAATTCCTTTGTTGGTTTCTTCATCGTACAATTCAATATCATTTTGAATATGATATATTTGCATTAACTTTGTGAGTTCAATCGTTACATAAAGAGAAAGAGGGATCATCACCTAATAAAAAAAATAGGTTTCATGAGAAATTAATTAAGTTTTTGATTTATAAAACTCTAGTACCTGTAGAATAATAATAAATGTAAGAAAACTAAGAAATGCTTCATATACTGGAGATATATCTAGATCAATAGGATCCTTGAGATGAATAGCAAAAGGCACTGTAGGGTCAGTGAAAGAAATCAACCATAGACTCGAACCAGTAGCCCCAACAATGCACATAATAGCAAGTATAACTACACACCACATCACTTCTAAATTCATCATCTTCTCCAATCCGGTCCTCTTATGACGTGGACCACCATTGTTGAGCATCGCCTTTGTTTCACGACCTATAAAAATAATGACATAAAGTTAATACTTCCATAAAAATCCCAGTAAATCAACAAAATAAAGTATAACTCCGTGTGATATTAAAACCAAATCTCATATCCTAAAGCACGTATACATTTAATGGAGTGCTTTTTATTTCACACACATAAATACATTTGACTTGGTAAGAACAACACACGGTAACTTACCAGCGTAAATGACGATCCCTTCAATGTAATCCGTATTCTTGAGGATACAGTCTCTGAGAAGAAGATTTTCTTTGGTAATTGGAATTCTAGTACCATCAGTATGTGAGACATAACCGTTAAAATGATATATTTTTGTAGTTGGTCCACCAACTTGAATCTCACTTTTAAAATCTTGAGGTTGGAATGTACTTTGCTATAAATAGAAAAACAAAAAATTAAAATCAATATATTATTCCAATAAAAAGTAATAATCTTACTTTATCAATATAATCTCTAATGACTTGTCTTTGTTTTAGGTTATTTTCTCCGTCTAAGTTCATTGTTTCAATATAGCAAAGTCCGTTTGGGTCACTGGATCGTAGGATAAGAATGTCAGCCGGAATCATCTCATTACAGCTGAGGTGGACAAAATCACCAACTCGCATGTTTTTCCATTTCATTTTTGCATAACGTCCCAGTTCTCTAATAAATTGGACAACAAAAGCTTTTTAGTAGAGTTAATAATACTTTACTACTTTTCCAAGAGACCGAAAAAAGCCTCAATTACTTAGCATAAGCTTTCACATTGTTTTCTTTCTCATGGGAAATAAATATAATGTTGCCTCAACACAAATTCATTTTCAAGACTAGACGAGCAAAGGAAATAAAAAAGAAATCTGAATTTTACACAAATGCCTTAACATTTCCCAAAAGTACTATACTTTAGCCTTTATAAAATTCCCTAACTTATAGTCAAGTCAGTACTCACTCTTACAATCTAAAAATGCAACCATCAAATTATAATTAAAAGGTTGCTTGATTAGTTGATTTCATTCCTGTTACATATATAGTGTATGATTGGATTAAAAAATTCAAAACAAAATTTTCAATATTTTAATATAAGTAGTCAACGAAATGTTATTTTTGATCTTATGTTTTGAAAAAAATAAAACAATAATCCAATCAAACTATTTCAATAAAAATATGTTTTTCGTTTTCAATATTCATAGACAAACAAATATGTTGATGGGTCATACTTATCAATTCACGACAAATATTGGATTGTCAAAATACACATTCGTAGCTGAACCAAGTGCAAAGTGAAGGATACGATAAAATATGCATCTGTTCAAACTTTAATTTCGATTCGAAATTGATTGGTATAACAAATAGGTTGTCTTCTTCTATTCAAGTTCATTTGCAACAACCCTGCTATGAAAAATAAATGAGTCAAATCCAACCCTCTACAACCATACAACATGAAAAAAGGAATTGACAAACAAACAAGGCACACCCATTACTTAATACCACAAAATAAAATAACTACTCCAGTATTTCCTTTCATGAGAATGAATTTAGTCAATCATGAAATCCAATTTTTGAATATTACTTCAAAAAATAATAGAAGAATACTAAAGAAATGTTTTTGTGTATACTTACTTATTGTAAACCCTGCAATAAGAATTATTGATTCTCTTGTCACTTTTATGTCTCCTTCGGTCTTCAAAAAGATCCTTTATAGCTGTAACACCTAAAACGAACATGACGGGTATCATTGCAATTTCTTTACCAAATGCATTGATAGCGGGGATCCAATTGAGTAGAACAATGGATATAAAATAGAGATTTGCAAATCGATGAAATTGTTCAAAGAGATTTTTAGGAAGGAAAGAGATGGCTGTATATTTAGTAGTTCGTATATGATTGCTTGGATATTTTGAATTTGGATGTTCAGTATCTGTATTTGTTGATACATGATTAGGGATTATAATTCTAGTCTTTGGATCTTCAGTATGATTCCTTCTCCAGAACAACCATCGTCTTTTAACTTTTTTATCTGCACGAAGTGTATAAATTGATTCAGAACGTGAAGCTTGCCTGGAGTGACCTTTTTCAAAATGTGGGGTCGATTGAGATGTTCTATCAAGATGGCCATGTGGTAGAATAAAATCTGTTTTAGATTGTGTTCGACTGTGACCACGTAGGTTATTTTGTGTGAGATCTTCAACTATTTGACCTTGGGAAGCTGCTCTTGTATGACCTTTTTTAAGTGCAGAGTGTAATGGTTGTACAGAAGAAGCAGCTGTATTGTCTCCAGAACGTGACATAACACCTCCATGACTAGCACTTCTTGAATGACCTTTTTTAAGAGAAGATTTTGGTGGAAGTTTAAAAGGACCAACAGTAGAGGTATAAAAGTTTCCTGAAGAAGTTTGAATAGTACTGCTTTCTCTCCCTGATTCTCCGCTACTACCAGCTTCCCCTGATACATCTCCCGAAGTTTCTTTCCCAAGGGATAAAGCTTTTTGAAGTGGAGGTTTTTGTGACAATTTTGGGATAGGAGGATTTGATAAGTTTCGAGAAGGAAGTGTTTCCATCTGAATAATTGTTTGAGGAATGCCAGAGGAAGGTACTTGTACCTCTGACAAAGGATCTGTTGCAGGAAAAACATAAGTCGTAGCAGACGGGAACTCCTGAAACTGATGTGTCTCCTTTGACATCCTTAACTATCATCTGTAAAGAAGAAAAAAAAGAAATTCAATAAGAAAGATTTTAACAAATAAGCGATCTTTTAGCTAACATTTTTTTTGTAAAAAAAATAATTAAAATTCTTAACACGAATAATACACACTAAAGTATCACTTTAAACAACTAATTAAACAATTTATGTTACGTTGTCAATGTCAATATGGAAACTAATTCATCGTCATCATTCATTTTTCACTTCTTCTAAACTAGCTACAGTATCTATTATTAATGATTTTACCTTATCTCACTAATAGTAAATATAGCTTAGTTTAGCCCCTGAGTAGTGTGACAAAAGTATTACCAAAACTACTCATGTTATCCAATAAAAATATAAAACTCTCACTTTTATTATCGATAAAAGGGGTTGTTACAGTGACTACGTGAACAAAATTTTCTACCTTCTGTTTGTCCTTCAGCCTTAAAACTAGGTATAACACTAGAAATTCCCAATGCAAAATCTATCAATTCTATTCAACTATCATACATTTAAATGACCTCTTTATTCACTCATAACCAATGAAATGTTAGAAAAGGTTTGGGCAAACTGGAAGATTTTGACCTAACTCAATTCCCCATTATCTCCGTTCTTCACGTTTTTTCTTTTTTGGCATTTTTATTCGTAAAAAGCTGAAAAATTTCTTTGAAATTAAGGAAGAAATTTTATTACTAAAACATGATGAGATGATGGTATAAGAACGGAAAAGGTCAAGTTAAGGGAGGTTCGTTCGTACGCTTCGCTTTTAAGAACACGATTTCATGGGAGGATTTTATTTTATGGTTCTCCAGTAGAATTTTACTACTAAAAATCCAATATGTTTTTCTGACTAAAGTACTAAAGGTTCCTCTTACGTCAAAGCTTTTTTGGATGGAAAGGAACGATTTCCTCCTGACATGGTTACCGAACTTCTTCTATTGATCCTATGACGATAAATATCTTATAAGAGGATGATAATTATTGACAACCACCCAACCATGCTTTATACTAGTAGTAATTTAAACACGATAACTAAAAACTTAAGTAAGAAAGCAAACTTATGGTTCTTAAGAAAAACTCGTGACAAGTTTTATAAGTTAGAACATGCTTAGCAAAATGGTCTTTAAAAAAACGCCATATCGATTTAATAATAATGACGAGTAGTTTTTTCCTTTACATTTACTTACTTGCTAATATTTAAGAACGACCGCTTACTTATTGAAATATAAGTGTATTTATGCTTACAAATTTAAGATTATGATTACACACATACGTAGACATACACAACTAAACTCTAAACACTTCGTTCCTTCCTGAGGCTTTTAAGTGCCTTTTGAAGTTTTACTGTTTATATAATCTCCATGATGATGATTTTAAATTGATAAATGAATCCAAAAATCAAAAGAAAGGACCTTTTACTTTATAGTTTATAATTTCGAAAAGAAAAAGGAGAAATGAAAATAAAATTATCAAGTGTTACATTCTTATAAATTATTATTAAAGGAACAAAGTTTAAGCATTTAACAATGAAAGAATAATAGTTTGTTAAAATTAAGGAATGGTTATATGTTATTCTTTGACCTCCATTCTCAGACGATTGAATTTAAGAAATGAAAGTTAAATGGAATGGAACATTTTATTCATGAACGTGTGTATTTCTTTTAAGAGAGAAATAAGAATGAACTAAATTGAAAAGTTTCCAAGGGTTACATTAAAAAATAATTTTTGGTGGAAGCTTTCTAGGAATTTCCGGTGATTTCTCTTCGAAATCTCAATCGTAGGAGCCCCACCCAATTCCCAACTAGACCATACCACCTGTTGCCTTTCACAATTTAATTACAGACAAACTTCAGTATATAGTTTTAATAATGTAATTTTCAGGAATGGAAGGCAATAATAGTGTGTCGTATTTGGGAATTTAATAGTAAAAAAGGAAATATTCAACATAAGAAACTGTATATTGAAAACCAAATTAACCTTTCAATGAAGCATAAAATTTTGACTACTGAAAAAAATGGCACGAAGAATAATAAGATGAAACCTACAGTTACGGATAATCCATGCCTGTCTTGTCATTGTCTGTCTCGTATCAAAACAATACGAGTGCCCGTTGTTCCTAAATATACGATTATACAGAGAGCAGCTGCAACTAATATTTTATTTATTAAACACGGAAGAATTTGACATTGGCATACAACTACTACTATAAAATCTAACCTCCGCTTTTTCGTCAAGTGACAACTAGAACCAAAAATGACAACGGGAGTGAATTTGATGAAGAAATTAATATAAATACTACATAATCAACAAAATCTTTATAAATTACCATAAACTTCTAAAGCAGTGTAATTCTTTAGTAATAAAATAAAAACAAATAAATCCAAGGATGTTTTGATTCTTAATCGTTTTCATTTCACTTTCTTTGTTTATTATTTTTATTGATGAATACAATAAAAAATTACTTATTCATACTTTGACACCTTAAATGTTGTAAATGTAAACCATTTCAATTTGTTTGTTGATGTTTTATAATTTAAGTTCATAAAAAGTGAAAGTATATTGCTTTTGTTTGGATAATTCTGGTTAAATTGAAATTGAAAAATACGTGAACTTTTAATATAATCACGAAAAGAATAAACAAGGTTATTATAATATTTTTACTTAAGAAGAATGAATAATAGGAAGTAAGGTTAAAGACAATTAAAATACACAACGTCATGATGAAATTAGTGTGTGTGCTGGAGAATTTTTAATGTGTTACATAATTACTATACGGATGACACATTTTAAAAACCCATACTAAGAAAGACTATTCGTTCGCCGTCGCTCATATATTAAAATAGCCAATGATAATCCTTATTCACTAAAACAATGATCTAATTCCTTACTTTTGATTGTGGTTTTAGTTGTTTTCAATTCCAACCGATTCCATAACCACAAGAAGGAATTACTTATTCCATTACCACCATATGTAAATGTAATGACTAATTTCTAAATTAGAATGAAACTTCATAAGAATTCGCAAAACGGAAGTTCTAAAAACAATGCGATATGCCAGGATGTACATAAACATACGGATATACACTAAAAATTGTAATTAATTATGATGTGTGACATTATGATATTTTATGGACAGATGGCCCATTATTACCACAGTATAAGCACAGGATATGGACGTAAAAATACATGCAAACAACCTATAAGTTCAATTTTTAATGGTGGATTTAAAGTATACAGTGGAATAGTAGTAACTTTAGTATTCAGTTACTATTCTACAAAATACCTGGTAATTGCTTTACAATGTACAAATATAAAAAACAAATCATCCTGCGGTCACCAACAACAGTACCACAACATTAAGTTAAGTTCTATCATGCTCACATGACAGATATTTCAATATCATATGGTCAATATGGTCTGGTCACATCCACATCGTATAACAGAAGAAGGGAGACGACAGGCAACAGGCGAGAATAACCTGCCTGTCTATTAGTTATATTCAGAATAAATTGAATTTTTAATAAACTTACCTTTAAAATAAAGAATTTGAACAGAATAGCAAATAGGTCACTTTGTTAGAAGAATCCCATCGCGATGAAATTGACATCGATGGACAAGAATCATGATTCATCAATCTCTTTACTATTAATTAATCTTCTTCTTAAGGTTATCAGAGAATCTCAGCTAATGGACAAAAAAGGGATCCTTACACCTATAACACAGTATCCTAAAAATTGATTAAAAGAATAATAATTAATTTACGATACTAAAACTTACTGACTGAAACAAAAGAATTTTTATACCTGATTGTTGAAGAAAGGGAGGAAGAAGAAGTAAGGATGAAAGCAGCAGTTGTTTGTTGAGTTTCAAAGTAATAATCTTTGGTTTACGTTGTTGTTCATATCTTTTCCCCTCATTTACATTTCTTATAATTCCAACAAAACAAAAGTTAATTGAAAATGAAGAGACCCTCTTCTTCTTCTTCTTAAGTGAATAAAGTTAATAAACCACCAACCTTAACTTAACTTCACTTGTCTTGTCACCTTTCTTCCACAACACTCAATTCAAGACTGACATCACAAAAAAAAACATTTGTTTCTCCGCTCCTCCTTTTTTTTTCGTTACGCACCCAAAAATTCCTTCATTGAAATTGAATTAAACTTCTTTCTTGTGGATTCAGGATAAAAATCGCTGAAAACAAAAATTCCCTAACAACCAAGCGATGGTTATCCCATGCCACATGCATGCCTATCACGATCATTTGAATAATTAATCTTATTTTAAAATTTTGTTCTTAAAGTATTTTTCCATACTTTAATATTTATTAGCTATAGCACGTCTTTCGTAATTTGCAAATAAGTAACAATTGTGTAGCCTTCGGCTCACTTTTTCGCAGCTTACTCACTAATAATCGTCACTTATTGAATATTATCCAATTGCATGAAATGTAAACAATCATCACGCCCTCCAAAACAATAAATATTGTCTACACAATGTACGAGTCCGGTAAGTCGAGTGTCAGCATTAGGAATGAAGGAGTCTGGAATTGGAATAGTTGCTCCTACCCGAAAACTTTCACTTTCAGACATAAACCTTGTCAATACTAAAGATCTTCGATTGTCATTTAAGAGCAAGCCTTGTTCATTTTTCAATGTTCTCCTTTCCCTATGTGAGCAATTACGTGTATGAGGTGGACAACTTCGACTTGAAGGAATACTTTGACGTTTTGTGGATTTTAAATTACCACTACTTGTAAAGGCAATTATGGTAGATCCTTTAGTTTTATCCACTGAGATTATTACCGGTTCAGCATCCACTTTCATTCGATATTTATAATAATCCAGGTTTTCGAAATTTCCACTCTCCGAAAAACGAAACACACCAAGTCCACCATCTTTAGTGACAAAAATGAGGACGGCGTCTCGCATATTCGGAATTCCACTGATTATTGGTGTGTTTATAATCCCTCCAGTCTCAATTGTAGCAATCTAACAAGAAATTAAATTATTGATTGTATTCCTTCAGATTTAAAGAGTTGGATGTACTTACTGGTTCCGTGCAGTTTCGAACGTGTCTGAGTATATGGATAAGATGACCCTCTAAAGTACCACAACAAAGCAAATTCGAACTCGATCCAAGATGAGCCACAAGGTCGGTGTAAATATCCTGGAGTGGAAACGAATGCATCTCGTTACCGTTCGAAATACTTAATTTCCAAATGCCCTTTGCAGTAGTGAAGAACACGCATCTCGTTGAATCATATTCAGGGTCAGGGGACTTATACAGCAAAGGGTTGTGAGAAAGAACAGAAAGATCAGTCTTATATTTCCACAAAAGAAGTCCATCCTTTAAAACAAATCTATTAAATATTTCTGATTTATCAAATTTTTAAATAAACTTACACATTTCCGAAGACCAAACACAGTATTGCTTTCAGAGACAACTATGACGACTCCAACCACATCATCGACAGCTGGTCTCGATCGTAAGAGTCCACCGGTGTAAAAGCTCCATACGACATATGTGATTGGATATAGTTTAACTGCATACACTCGAAAATCACAACATGCTGAAAAAAATAAGTATATTACTAAATAAGACGATAGTAGATTACGGAATAATATTGAAATTAGAATTAATTACTTACGAATGAAAATATATTCATTGTCTTGACTATTTCCAACAGGAGCCACAATTCTGTCAGGAAATTTTTCACGGAACAAGATATTGTTTATTGGTTGATCGAATTGAAATCGTTCACATTTAATAATATAAACATAACCAGAATTTGAAGTAGAAATGATTAGGGGTCCATATTCTATTAAACAAAAATGAATATTTAATATTTTGAAATCAAAAGGATAGAAAAAATTACCAGGATGTTTCATAAGAGTTGGTGTTGAATCAATGCAACCTAACAAGTTGTAAATAACGTGTGGATAAATTTCTTCTTCTTGATGTAGACTGATGCAAAGTTTACGTAGTTCAGAATTAATTTCTTGCAATTCAAGCAATTTCTCTGCTTCATACGAATTCTCTCTCGAATTCAAATTATTAATTCGGATATGAATATGACACTTTGGGTAAAGCACGGATGTCACATACTTTATGATGTCAAGGAGAGATTTTTCAAAAACAATTTGTAGAAATTGTGGAGCATATTCTTGTTGGGTTGGAGTTCCGAAAAGATGTAAGTTTTGGAAAATGTGTTCCACAAAAAGCATGGCTCTCGTTGAATCACCTCCAACTGATAGAAAATTGTCTTCGAGATTCGTCTTTTCGGTATGCAGAAACATTTCCCAAGCATCTTGGACTATGAAAGTTATATCCGACTCGTCGTAAGGAAGTGCTTCGGGAGGAGTGCCATATAACTGGGACTGGGAAAAATATTGATTAGCAAGCTTTTGTTTGACTAACTTGATATCGAATTTCCCATTCGTGGTTAATGACATACTGGATGGATCTAGGACGACGATGTTATTTGGTAAGTTTTTAATGGCTACTCTTTTTATGACTTCGGGGATTATTTTATTGCGATATTCCCAAATTTGAGCAGGAGAAAAATTATCTGTGAGAATAGCTATGACTATTATTTTTCCATGACTAGTATAACACATGGCATTTTGTAGCCACGGAATTGTCATGATTCGTTTCTCCAGTTCAAATAAGTCTACAAAATGTCCATTCCTTTTGATCAAATTATCTGTACGACTTTTGAATGTGACACGTGGTAGGTCATCGCAGTTGATTGTATCCCCAGTTCTTATGTATGAAATTCCATCTCCGTTGTTAAATTCACCACATGAATCAATGAGGTGTCCATTATAAACATAGAAAACTTCGCATCGACGCCGCCGGGTTCCTAAAGAATTGCAAGTAGTCTATTTATTTACTGACTTCAGTAGCATTAGTAGTAGAAGCGTTAGTTTACTTACCAATCAGCATTTCCAATTCACCATTCTCATTCTGAATTATTTTGTAGAATGTGTCTAGTACAGGACACTCCATGATAGAAGGTTCACAGAAATCTTCCAAGTCAACTATAGATACAGATGCCCTATTCATGAAAAGTAAACAAAATATAATTAACCTTTAAAAACAATACTAATAATACAATCGATTGATTACCAGCAAGACATTTCAGTAGTTCCATACAGATTGTAAAACGTGACGTTACTGGATGGAGGAATAAGCTTCTCCAGGAAAGACTTCTGCGGACATGGTTCACCTCCGAAGGCTACAATTTTGAGACTGGTGCTGGATTTTAATAATTGAGTCGCGCCGGTTTCAGTCAATCGATAGAGAAGACTTGGCGTGCACTGAAGCACTGAGATATCATTCCTGAAGAATACTTTTGACAGTTCTGTGGGATTGAGCTTGATAGACTTTGATGTATATACAATTCGACCACCTGATAGAAAGGCCATCCAAATCTCAACTATGCTTGGGTCAAATGTTGGAGGTGAGGCACCAAAAATTGAATCATTTCTTGTTAATAGAAAGACTTTCTGTACAAAGGATTTTATATTTGGAACGATGGCACGATGAGGTACGAGCACTAGTTTTGAAACTCCTGTAGTCCCGGAAGTTTTAATTGCATAAGCATACTTATCAGCTGGAATTTGTTTCCCCAGTAGTTCATAGTCAAAAACTTTACTTTCATTTACCCAAGGTTTTGCAAAAAATGCATCGCATTGGAGAAGGGAAAATGGATACAGCAAATCTTCAAGTGGCAATTTAGTAAAAAGAAATCCCGCGGGGGGAATGAACTGCATTTCACGTTTCGCATCCAGTATGAAATATTTAACATCAAGCATGGCCAATGTTCTCCAGTCTTCTCTTTCTAACTGCGTATCTGGGTCAAGGCAATAAAACGCTCCGCCGGCAGACAGGATCCTGTATACATAATAATTGTAAAGACAAAAAAACTATTTATAATTGATTACACACCCAAGTAAGATTGCAGGATAAAGTTCCATTTGGCTAATATAAACTGCCACAAAACCTCCTCTGAATCCTTGTTCTATTAACTGATTTGCAAGATTACGTGAATATGTAAATAAATCCTTATAAGTTAAAAAGCGTGTTGTTTTAAATACTCCATCGTCATAAACTGCAGCAATATCCTCTGGTTTCCCATTTATTAAATCGAGAAGGGTCCTAAATGAAAACAGTATTTTATTATGTATTTTTAGACACTTAACAAACGTATGCTTTACTTAGTTGTAGAGAATTCGTCCGAAGTATTGCTGGATGATTGTATAACATGTAAGGAATCCATATTTACTAAGACTTTACTAATTTTAACTAATTATGGAAAAAACTTTAAACTTTGCAACTTGCAATTGCAAATGAAAAAAATCCCATGCTTTCCTTAAAAAAAATTGGTGGAAAATATGAATTACGCGCCTTTTTCCCCGCTTTAATTTTAGTCTCAAAACGTAAAAAAAAGAGACGCCATTTTCATAAATTGAAGAAATAACAGAAAATAAATAATTTATTTGATGAAGAATAACAAAAATTAATAATAATTATTGTATCCGTATCCATGATGAATTGGAATGCAGTAACTGATCAGCCCGTGTTCGTATTCACCTTTGTACAATCCATATTGTGGTCTGTAGTAGTCATCATCGTAACGGTCGTACTTGCACTTGCTGCGACTGCGATATCCTTCACCTCGGTAACCACCTTCCCCTTTGTATCCACCTTCACGGAATATTTCTCCTTTGTATCCATCACCACGACCGTATCCACCTTCACGAAATATTTCTCCTTTGTATCCATCACCACGACCGTATCCACCTTCACGAAATATTTCTCCTTTGAATCCATCACCACGACCGTATCCACCTTCACGGAATATTTCTCCTTTGAATCCTTCACCACGACCATATCCTTCCCCACGACCGTATCCTTCCCCTTTGTATCCACCGTCACCTCGATATCCTTCACGATGAATAATGATTTCTTCCTCGTATTTACCTCCACCATGATCACGTCCATACTCTGGCTTCTCGTAGTATTCTTTCTCGTACACTAAAACATAAAAAATTAGATTTAAGACAATTTCCAATATTTCTTTTAAATAATTATGACATTTACCATATTCTCCATCTCCACCACCACCTCCACCTCCGTATCCACGATCGTACAATTCCCTCGTTGGTCGAAGTTGCTCATAACCTGGGGCACCTGGTTCTCGATTTTGCATGAAATGTTGTTCCTCAAATGGTAATCCAGAAACGACTACAGCTATCACAGCAAAGAGAAGGATTAAAGTCTGAAAAAATAAATAAAATTAAAATCAAAATTCAATTGAATGCTTTTTGAAAAAAAACTAGGGATTAAACTGGAATTTGTAAAATATTAGAAATTGGAAATATATTTTTTTGTTTTTAATTAATATTTACCTTAATCATGATGACTAGAAGGTTGAATACTCCAATCGGCGTAAGATGTGGTAAGAACGAGATGTGAAATGGACAGAGTATTCCCCGGAGAATGACGGCTGGAACTGACTTGGAATGACCAATGGGAGTATTATTTATAGGCTTCTGGTTAGATTCAATGTCCTGACGAATATGGAACCATCAGCATTGGCTCCAGCTCTCAAGAGATGTGATTAAAAAAATGAATAAGACAGCAGAAAGATTATAAAATGACAGGCAAAGGTAGACGTAAGTTTAATTAGAAAACAAGGTCATTCGTCCTTCCTGGATAAAAATGAAAGACAAGACTCCGGCATTATCATCGTGAAAAATGAATGACAAATCCAAGAAAAACCAAGTTGAATGAATACGGGATGAAATAAAGAATAAAACAAGACGAACAATTAACAGCAACAGTATTGAAGAGTTTTGATTTAAGCCTCTTTTCTTATTTTATTTTGACATCAATTGAAAATTTTCTTTTAAATGAATTAATTCTTAAATTATTATTATTAAGTTTACGTTAAAATTAATTAAAATTACTTAAATTAAAAAGAGGCATCGTTATGTTATTTAAAAAAATTCCAATTCCCATCATGGCCGGCGGCGTCGTCTGCAATTGACCCATTTCATTCGGCTGGGACTTGGGCAGGCTGCTTCCAGGACACGCACCAACTGGAAGAAAAAGTCGATGACCCTGGACTTGGAAACTGATGCCACAGCTAAAAATAGATAAAGATAAAATTAGTTTTATGAATCTGAACTAAAAGTTTAAGATTTTTACAAACTTACGGTTTAGCAAATCCGAATTCCGGAGTTTCTTCTCCAGCAACAAATGCCCACTGACTTTGAGCATAAAAGCGATCAGAGCCCGTCGCCTTTCCAGTGTTGTTCCAAGTGGTGGACATTGTGGAACAGGAGTCGGGAACTTTTCTCGGAGGGATTCATCATTGCACAGGAACTATAAAAAAAATTAACATTTTAGAATATGAATACAAAATTAATTAAGAGACAAAGTTATATTTACTTACAGTAAAGATGTCATAGACATCGTTGCATGTAGGCATGATGTCCATGACGGCCGTTGTCCGGAGCTCGTATCTGTTTTTCTTCAAAAAAACGAAGATCTTGGACATCTTATGCCACAACTTGTCTCTGAAAAAAATAAAGTAAAATTTAAATTAATAACTTTAGTAAAATTATATTAGAAAATTCTTTAAAAAAATTAATTAATTACCTTTCATCAGATGATAAATGACCATAATCCTTGTATTCCCGTCGGATTTCTTCACTCGACTTGAAGAATTGTCCATCAATCTCCTCCAGTTTCCGGATCGCTCGAAATGTTTCCTTTGGCTTGAGAATATTTGGCTCAGACACCGACCTCAAAAGAAAATTGAACCTGGAATCCACTTTGACACGGAAATTGTTCCCAAGTTTTGTTGGTTCGATTTGGATGTCCACTTCGTCCAATGTGGAGATTAAGTATTTCCTGGTTCTCTTGATGGAGGGGTCATCTTGGTCCTCGGTTTCTTCTACGCTGAAGTTAACTTTTCGCTTAAGCTTAGGCTGCTGGAATACTTCTTGTGGAATTCTCTGCGTAGTTGGAGTGGGTGGAGGTGTTGATGTTTGAGCTGTTGCCATATTGAATTCGGATTTAGACGCTCGCTTCTTAAAAAATTGACGGGTGCTTTTTGTTTATTTTCGACTTGTTTCACGACCAAGATGGGAATGTGGAATGATCCTTCTGCCTGGATTTCCACAGGTATTTATACCCCTTGATCTTCTGTTTTAACCAATCAAAATGCAAATCAATCCCAAAGTTAGTACATGTAAAAATTCCAATTTACCAATTAACTTTCAATTCCAGAAGAAAACGACAGGACAGGTAACTACAGGTCAATATCAAGGTTATCCTTTATTTTTTACCAAAGTTATACAAATATTTTATCATTCTTTCTGCATATCTCAACTTCCAAGAAATCAATTAAGAAAAAGACTGGACACTGGAGTCAGTCTGAGAAACCAATTTATTTCCAGAATAAAAGGTCAACCTCAAGGTTCATCGTGATAACTAACAGACAGAGATGTAAGGAATAATGACATGATTATTATTCCACCAATCAAAAAGTCGAAAACCCTGTCTTGTCTTTACAATAATGGCAAGATAAAATTTTCATCATGTTGGTGTTTGGTTCGGATTTGGATGAAATTTAATCTATGCACTAATTAGAAGGTATTAATTACGAATTTGAAAGAAATTTTCTCCGGAAATGAAAAACAAAATAAAATTTAAAAAATTTTTCAAAATGACAATATTACAATAATCATCATACCTAAAAAAAATTCTTTGTTTGTGGCTAACTTTTCTAAAGTTTATTATAGCCAACCGCTAATATTAAACAAAAAAATATTTATTAAAATATTTATTTAAATAAAATAATAAGTTAGTTTAATTTTGGGCTAATTAGAATAATAAATTATCAAAATGCGGGTTTGGACAAGAATGACAAAGTTATCATCAAAATCTAAATTTCTATCCCCTAGATTAACAGCTAAGGATGTTCCTAATTATAATCCACATCGTATTAAAATATTACCTCCTGAATATAAAAAATTTCACAGTGAGTGGACTCAAGAATCATCACCTGTCCATTGGATACCCAGTAAGGAAAATTGGGAAAGAAATCCTAGAACTGGAGTAACGTAAGTCCTTTTATTATTTTCTCATGTGGTTTATTTGATTACATTCTATTTCTAATTTGTAGGACAATTATACGCGATCGACCAATTCCAGTCGTCTACCCGGATCAAGTCCATTTTGGTATTTGGGGTGGTGAAGGTGTTGTTGAAGGTCTTGTTAAAAAAGCTAAATATCGATCTCCAGTTCCTAAGTTTTGGGTACCTCTACTTCAGCGTTCTGTGGTTTATAGTGAAATCTTAGATAAATATTTATCAGTCATCGTCACTCAAAGAGCCCTTCGACTAATTGATGAACATAATGGATTTGACAATTATCTTCTAAAGGTAATGTTTCTAGAATGAAAAAGGAAAGGAATAAACTAACATTTAATTTCTTTGTTTAGAATCCTGCAAATGAATTAGGATCATTGTTAGCATTGAAAATAAAAAAGAAGATCTTATTAGCGTTACTCAATAGGGATTTTGCACACAATGATCCTAAGAAACAAGCTGAGCTTCTACAAAAATATAAAGATTATATTATTCCAGTAAGTTAATTATTTTATTTTGTAATTTGTTAAAAAAGTGAAACTGTTTTTATACATACAGGCTAATGAACTTGAATGGTATGGATTAAGTATTGAGGAAGCTTTAGAAAAATATCAAACTGAATTATCTCAAACTAAAGTTAATGCAATCCAACCATTGAAATTTACTTATCGTCTGGAGTTTATACAAAAACTTATTGATGAAACTATAAAAGCATCTCAAGAAAAATCAGAGCAAGAACAAGCGTAAGTAAATATTATTGAAATTGAAATTCAATTAATTTTTTTTCCTGTAGCCCCAAGGAATCGTGGTTGAAAAAGATGAATCCATTTTCAAAACCAGACGGTGCAACACAGACGTAATTCAAACCACTTACTTAATTTCAGTAAGAAATAAAACAACTTCGTTCAGTATGTTTTTAACGATATATTTTCGATAGCTTTCTTAGAAAATATAATAACATTCTTCTCTTAATTTTTTTTAATCTTTGCAATTATTCAACAACAAATCTGACTCAACTAAACATGACACTAGAATTGACTAATTGTAAGTTAAGAAATATTACAATCCACTTGCCCGTCTTTTGGTAAACAGTTAAGAGTTTGAGCAACCGCTCGAACAAGATATGTCATCGTGCCATAGCAACCAGAAGGTGCGCTGTCGTAAAAATGCTGACAGACTCCTGCTGCCCCACCACATAAAAGAGTCGTGGGTTCTCCGGACATATCCTTGTTTTTGGCACAACACAGACTGGCATCCCCGTTAATTTTTAACTATGCAAAAAAAATTTTAATTTCCAAATTCCAAATTTTTATAGATCTCACCTGGTCTTGTAGGAATATTGTATTCGCAGTATGAACAAGGTGTTCTACGTGTAACATTTCTCCCAAACACGGACTTAGGTTGTGTTCAACTACTAGAGTAAGCACCATTAGAGCTTCGACAACAATTTGACGATATTCTGGTTGAGGAATTGTGTTTAGGACTGCTTCAACTCGCAAAGCAAATTTCAATTCTCCAGATGTCATCTATGATAAAAATATTTTAGTTTTCTTTTCAAAACAAAAATATAATGACTGTAACTAACTTCCTGAGTCAGGCTATTCAGCAGGACTTTACCATTGATTGCGAGACCTTGGCACTAGAATAGAGATTACATTTTTAAGGTTTAATCGTCACTTTAACAGTTTTGCTTACCCGTTCCAGTACAGACCAAACGCGTGGATAAAAGTTCCTCGGTACTCTGTTCAGAGCCCCGTCAAGTCTCCGTCGCCGTAGCCATTGTCCTTGTTGTTTCTCTGCATCTGATTGTTGTTGATCATCCGTATCTTTGTCGAATATATTTTCAATATGTGTTTTACTAACTTTGGATGACTTCGTACTAATCACCGAATGACTAAAATTGTGTCCACTTTTTACAGCTGCAAAGGAAGAAAAAAACAGTTTAATTTTGATATAAATTAAAACTTAATTCTTACATGTCGTAACTGCAAATTCTTTCCCACTCATAATATGATAAAGTATGTTCTTCATTTCAAATGGTGATAAATTAAGCAAGTGTTCTGAAGCATCATCAGTGTCACATTTTAATGTTCGAGCTAACTCTGTTGCCATAACCTAAATATCAAGTTAATCGTTAATACTTATTAAATGCTAATGAATTTAAAAAAATCTAACCTGTATAATCAATCCAACACGAAGTCGAAGCATTTCTTGAAATAATTGTGGCTCTGTGCGTATAAACATTGCCAAGTACACGAGAAGTTCCTATTAAAAACACAAATATATTATTAAATTAATACGAATTTTTTTAACTTAATTCAACCTGTGTGAGCATTGCTGTACTTTCATCATCTCCATAAGCTTGATGTATTATTTGCCTCAGTTCATTCTCGGGTAAGGGTCCTGTTATTGTTATTTCATGATTCGGTGGCATTCCAACCGTTACTTGTTTCTGACGCACGATAAGGTCAGTTACTGCTTTTGCCAAGTCCTCTACTCGTTTTCCTAACATTCCAGCACTGTGACGAACTAATCCCCAAAGTTTCTGTTGACAGGCTTTGTCATAAAGGCCTTTCAACAAATCTTTTACAGTTACAGAAACATCCATCTCGTCCAAACCTATATGCGGTTATTTATTTTAAATTAAATTAAAGTATATTCTAAAAATGAATTATTTTTACCTGTACAATAGTCCAATCCATGAGAAACAACGAGGTAATGCAGTATATCTCCCTGCTCTTCTAATATTTCCGTCTCTCGAAGCATAGAAATCAACTCATCAACTTCTGTATTTTCATACTGCGAATCAGATTGAGTCCTAAATAGAACAAAAGAAGTAGTTATTTCAAAATTTTATTTTAAAACTCTTTGCCAATTTTCAATTCATTTTCATACCATCTAGAAATTCCATAACGTTAGCATAAAAATCACAAAGGCAAGTATCAACTGAAGCATATTTTTTTTAATTAATTTACCTCTGTCGAGCTAGTGGAGTCCAAATGTTTGATGGCCTGAGTTCAGGAAGTGGTGGAGAAGGACTCCGTGGAACCTCATCTTCTGGTACACCCCCGGATTGATAAACAGGCGGTGTTATTCGTCTTTGTTCCTTCCAACTTATTTCTTCTAAAAAATAAATTAACAATTTTCAGCTTATCCTTCGTTTTTTAAAAAAAGTGTCAAGTATCCAAAATCCAACCTTTGTATATCGAACGCGTACGTTTGATGGTCCCTTTGAGAGAGAGTCGACGTCCTCCAGTCGTAGTACGGACACCATGTTTTGCAAAACGAGGTTTAGGAGCAGCAGCGGGTTTTGCTTTATATCCTAAGGATTTCTGAATATGTTCTTCTAAATATTCTTGCACACTTGGATGAAGCTCTAAAAATAAATTCAAAAATAAATTCTTTCCCAAAAAAAAGTTCTTTTTATTACTTACTTTCTGGAATTCCTTCTTCAACACTCCCAAGAAAACTCAGATTTGTAAGACAGGAAGTACTTAAAAAATCTTGCAAATACCCCAACGTGACCCTAAAATATTTTACTTTACAACATTTTTCTCATAAATGTCATTCATTGTCTTCTAACCTTGTTCCAACAGTATAGCCACTCCTGAGTTTTTTGATTGTAGTTATTATTGACATCGGAATTTTTCCATCCTCTGAAATCAACCCGAATTAATAATGAATATTGAGCACATTTAGAAAATTAGATTAAAAGCAAAGCAAGTAGCATAAAGTTCAATTATAGGAAAACTTTGAGCATTTTTAAATAAATTACCTCTATCAATTTGATTGGATCTAAGGACACAGGTGAAGGTGGGTCTGCCAAGATTATTACTCCAATTGTTAGTAAGAAAAGCCAATTCATTGACAAAATTGTGAGCGAGAATATCTGGATCATACATCATGTAATTTTCCTCCAAGTCTAAGCTCTGCCATTACAAACAAGTATTCAATCATCATCCCCCATCATATCATCCATCTTAACTTAATTCACATTCTTACATCCTTTCACTCAACAAAATGGGAAACTCTATGCTAAAGGATCAAAAAGCCCAAATTCCCTTATTAGAAAGCGAAAGAATCATGCACACAAAATGGATGCGCCTTGTTTGTTTTTTCATAAAAATAATAAAAATCTTTTAACCACCAAGAAGAACGTGTCGGAAAGTAAAGACGACTAATGGCCTTCCAAGAACACTTTGCCAAGATGATTTGAGAAAATTCAATTCATTCTTCAGATTGTCAATCATGAGCTCATAGTCAGAAGCGATGTAAAATCTTTGTTGATCCATAAGCTAAAAAAGTGGATATAAAAAAATAATAAGGAGAAAATGTGTGTAATGTGGTGGGTATAAAAAAATAAAAAAGACATCAAGCATTCAAACTAAAATGAAATCAAATAATTTACCTGTGGAGTAAAAGCAAAAATACGATCTTGGAGTGAGTAAAGTTTACTCGTACATAAAATACCAACATCTCGAGATTTTCTTCCAGACAGGCCTAATTTCTTATTACGACCTACAGATTCAAAATCAAGGTCAAATTAATAAATCCATTGGTCATGTTTCATGATTGAACTCACCAAGATAAGCATACAAATGACTCAAAACTCTTGCAGGCTGAACTTCTACAGGTGCCACTTCAGCTATAGTCTGGACATGGATGTCAAAAACTCTAAGTTTCTCTTGTATTTCACTGTCTTCTGCTAAGATTACTACCTGAAAATAGAATGATAATTCAGTTATAAAACTCTCCTTGGAGAATGTTGTTGACCTTACCTGTACTACGACGTCTGGTTTCTTTTCAGATCCAAGTCTACGATTCAACGGATCTAATTCACCAGGAGCTAAGAAACCCTAAGAGATTAGATTATGATTAAAAGCATAGTTTATTGAACTTTAAAGGAAATTAATAATGAAACTAACCTCCTGTAGAAGTCTACCAAGAATGTAGAGAGACTGAGCCCATTTGAATGGACATCGACCCAACGGCACCCTGACTTGACTACCTGGTTCCTTATATTCGTCATTTACTTTATCTGCAGGAACAGCGTAAAGTTCTGGCACTAGACGAAGACCATCTTCAGTTTTAATTAAAATCTATAATTTTAATGTAATTATTTATTTTGTTTTATATTTTGACTCTTACGCTTACCTCTTCCAATGCTTCACTATATTCAACCACAGTCTCATTGTCACCACGAAAGCACCCATCAATAATCATATAACAAAAGAAAAGTGGCCATTCACATTCAATGTTATCAAACATTCTCAATTCCCATGGCTCATAATATAAACGTGATGGATCCTAAATAATAGAATAAAATCATTGTTGTAAGCATATGATTTTTTTTAAATTGAATAACCTCTTTTGGAGTTTTATATCCATCGCGTAAGAATCTTTTCAATCCATAATGTCCTTGGAGTTTGGAGACGATTGTTGTCCTTGTTAATTTTATTATTTCAGGATCATCAACAGCAAAAGCAGGAAAACTTATCACAGATAAAAGTCCACTATCAACTTCCTTCGAATTTGATTCACGGGGTAACATGGACTAGAAAAAGGTTAATTAATAATTATTATGAATGTCATGAATTTCTTGAGAGTTGTACTACTGTATCACACCTGTAACACAGCTTGACATTTTTGTGCTTCATCAGCAAGTACATGAATGACAGATGAAGGTCCACCTCTTGCTCCAAATAAATCCAATTCATTCATTGCTTCCAATGCTGCTTTAGCCATCCCGATAGAACTGGCGTTAAGTTCAGGAAGGCCATGATTACTTTTATCACCTCGTTCCCAAATTCCATAATCCTTAAAATTAAATCAAATTATTAATTTCATAAATATTAGTTTTGATTTTTTTTTTAAATTACAGGAACACAATATGCAGATTCAATATAGAAGACTAGATTTTGAATGAAAGCCACTTCGTCCAAACTAAATACGATTTGCAACCCTAAAAGCATGAAATAAACTCGTGATTTTATAATTACAAATCATGATCCATGGTCATTCATTCTTTAATTACCTGAGGCTGTCATCTGTGCCAGAACAAGGAGATATAATGAAATTGCATCAATTTGTAGATGACCCCATTCCGAGTCTCCTACTACAACTTGACCTGTCTCTGAACTGTATTTTGCATGAATAGCATCTAATGGAGATTGACTCGTTTTAAACAATTCCAATTTTTCTTTCTGTCGCATCATTGCCATTAGAAGTCCCCGCATCATTTTTACACAACTCTAAATTATAATTATTCTGTTGATCAGTCATGGTGTTTTAAGAGAGGAAACGGTGAATCTTAGCCTGAAATAATAATTGTCATTCATCTCATTCACCTGTTCTAGTTCATAAGTTTTAGCTCTGTCTTCATCCATATCTGCGTTCTTCTTATAAGCCATCGAAAGACCCCAAACAGACAGGATGCTATACACATTATCTCGTATCCAAGCATGCTTATTCGTTGGACTGGCTGGGAAGAGTCCAGTGACAGGATCCTGGTAATGAAATGAAACCAGACTCAAGGTCAAATTCAATTGGACAGACTATAATGACAAGCTAACCTGGTACTTCGTTATGGTCCTATACAAAAGTCTTTGATAATAATCCAACCGAACTCCTGAATTTGTTCGGCTCCTCATTTTTGTTTTTGAAATCTAAAATGACCAAATACCTTTCTTTTATGCAATGCAACTTCCTTAAATTATACCTTCTAACTTAAAACTGTAGTCTGAGCCAGGATGAAGAACTAGTGTTTAGACTACCACCACACTACACTACAACTGACATTCAACTTATGACAACAAGCAAGAAAATTATTAAAAATGTAAGAATTCCCATCATGATGTGATCCTTTTGTTCTCTCTTCTTACTCAAAAAAGACAAAAATTAAAAATTAAAAAAATGAATTTGCCGCTTTTAACTCAATCTCAAACTTTTGAAATGATCAAAAACGAAAAACGTAAAAAAAGAGACGCCATTTTGATAAATTGAATAAATAACAGAAGATAAATAATTTATTAGATGAAGAGTAACAAAATTAATAATAATTATTGTATCCGTATCCATGATGAATTGGAATGCAGTAACCGATCATCCCTTGTTCGTATTCACCTTTGTAACCTTCGTACCGTGGTTTGTTGTATTCATCATCGCACTTGCACTTGCTGCGATATCCTTCACCTCGGTAACCACCTTCCCCTTTGTATCCACCTTCACGGTATATTTCTCCTTTGAATCCATCACCACGACCGTATCCACCTTCACGGAATATTTCTCCTTTGTATCCATCACCACGACCGTATCCACCTTCACGGAATATTTCTCCTTTGAATCCTTCACCACGACCATATCCTTCCCCACGACCGTATCCTTCTCCTTTGTATCCACCATCACCTCGATATCCTTCACGATGAATAAATTCTTCCTCGTATTTAACTTCACCATGATCACGTCCATACTCAGGCTTCTCGTAGTATTCTTTCTCGTACACTAAAACACAAAAAAAAATTAGATTTAATACAATTTCCAATATTTGTTTTAAATAATTATGACACTTACCATATTCTCCACCACCACCTCCACCTCCGTATCCACGATCATACAAATCCCTCGGTTGTCGGGGTTGTTCAAAGGCTGGGCCGGGGCCACCTCCTTCTCGCCTTGGCATTGGCATGACATGTTCCTCAAGTGGTGTTCCACAAATGACTACAGCTATCACAGCAAAGAGAAGGATTAAAGTCTGAAAGATTAAATAAAATTAAAATCAAAATTAAATTGAATACTTTTTGAAAAAAAATCAGGGATTAAACTGGAATTTGTAAATAATATAAATTGGAAATATATTTTATTGTTTTTAATTAATATTTACCTTAATCATGATGACTAGAAGGTTCAATACTCCAATCGGCGTAAGATGTGGTAAGAACGAGATGTGAAATGGACAGAGTTTCCCCCGGAGAATGACGGCTGGAACTGACTGGGAATGACCAATGGGAGTACTATTTATAGGCTTCTGGTTAGATTCAATGTCCTGACGAATATGGAACCATCATCATTGGCTCCAGCTCTCAAGAGATGTGATTAAAAAAATGAATAAGACAGCAGAAAGATTATAAAATGACAGGCAAAGGTAGAGGTAGAGGTAAGTTTAATTAGGAAACAAGGTCATTCGTCCTTCCTGCATAAAAATGAAAGACAAAACTCCGGCATTATCATCGTGAAAACTGAATGACAAATCCAAAAAAAAAACCAAGTGTACATTGAATGAATAGGATGAAATAAAGAATAAAACAAGACGAACAATTAACAGCAACAGTATTGAAGAGTTTGATTTAAGCCTCCTTTTGTTATTTTATTTTGAATTGAAAATTTTCTTTTAAATGAATTAATTCTTAAATTATTATTTTTAAGTTTATTTTTAAATTAATTAAAATTACTTAAATTAAAAAGAGGCATCGTTATGTATTTTAAAAAAATCCAATTCCCATCAAGAATCAAAGATATGAAGTCAAGTTTCTGTGAAGCAGGGGAGGTCCGATGCCATCATTATCCTCCAGACATACATGATTTCCTACTTCGTCCTTATTAGGATCAATGTCAAATAATAAACTCGAAACTCTGATAAAAAATAAATGAAATGAAGTTGATGAGTATTAAATGCTTTCTTTTTTCTATTATTTTTTAACATTCTTCGAAATAATATTTGAAATATTATTGTGAAAATTAAAATAAAAACTTTTAGATTTGTTGAAATTTTTTGTAAGTAAACCGAATTCATGTTCCTAATTTTATTTAATGAAATATTTTTGAAGCATAATTAATTTTAAAGTTTTTGGAGAAAGGCTTAAGAAATGAAGTTTAGGGGGTCAGGATCCTCTGTCGAAATCTCATAGCTCTGAAGATGAGTCAGACAAGAAGGAACCGGAGACGGGAGAAATGTAAGCTTTAGACATGAACAAAACGCTTCTTGCAGTAGTGGTTTTGGAAGTTGAGGATCCGAATCGGTGAGAGTTTTTGAAAGAGAAAGTTTCATCCTCATCATTACGTGCGTGGATGTGATACTGGAGACAATGAGCTTCTTCTTATACAAAGTTCCTTCTATTACCTTCAAGACGAACTTTCTTTCGTTCTTGGAGATGAAAAGTGAAAGTTGATAAACGATTAATATTAAAGTTGTGGTGGTTGGAGTAAATTTTTTCCAAAGAAAATTTCTTGGATCATTTCTCCAAAATGTGGATGTCCAGTGGAAGTCAAACCAGCCATGCACCTGGAAGTAATCCATGGGCAAAACTCATGGGGATTGTTCACAAAGAACGAGGTAGATCCCATGGATCAACATCTCATGGCCCACTCACCAGTGACAAGGATTTGTAAGGCCTTTTATCTCATCTCTAAAGGGATACATTACAATTATTACTTTCTCCACTAAGGAGATTTTGATCAGTTTTCTTTTTGTTTTCATGCTAAATCCCTTCCTCCTGCGTGACTAATTTTAAGAGAAATACCTTGGAATACTTTCCAAGGAAAGATTTCAATAGAGCATCACACTATGATTATTTCGGCCTTGGTTTTAAGCGAATCATAATCATTCTATCTTTGAGTTGACTTGTAAATCGTCATAAGCTAAAATACTTAAAGGAATAAGAGGGAAATAGGAGAATATCTTCTCTTAACGCATTGACATCTTCGGCTTGGCTACAATCCAGGATGAAGTTTAAGCCTCTGAGAAGTAATAATAATAGACTACTAACCCACTAATTATAGAAATTCACTCTTTCCCTTCAACTATTTTTAAACCCACCTCCAAATGAATAGATGAAATAACATGGATTTTACACATTATTGGACCCTTAAGGAAATTCATCACGTTTAAATTATTCAAGAAAAAATACTTGGAATAATATATTCAATAGTTTATTATTGAATATGAATAAGTCACGAGACGCCATCATCGATAAACTCTACTAGTCTATCATCATAGGGGAAGTTTTTTGGCAATAGGTCCACTGTTGACTCAATTAAATCATCCAGGAATATTCCTCGTGTTTCGCATTCCATATTCCGTCATCCTTGAATTTATCCTCATGAATTTTCACTTTCACTCACTCTACACATCCATTTCTTTTCAAAATTGAAGAATTTGATATTGTTTACTCTGCATCTTTTAAAACCTCATCTCAAGAGACGGATTCTTTCTAAAAGTATAAAAAAGACGGATTCTTAAAGTCAGTCAGTTTGTGCTTCCTTCTTTCACCATTTCATTTTTCAGGAGCAAATAGAAAAATGAATCCTCAAGGAAATATTGATGAAAGAAAAAATGAATTCTGACTTTACTCTTCCTTCTTCTTTCTTCATTCATACATCCTTCCTTCTTAGAAAATAATATCCTTTATTCAACAGCAAGAAGAAGAAGAAGGAAAGGTGGTATGTTTCTTTTGTATGATGAAGAGTCGTCGAGGCCAGGTTGAAAAATATGGTTTCATAATAGAGATGAAAATTCAAGTTTCCATTGTATTTAAATTCCAACAAAGACATTACAACAAAAAATTTCTCTACAAGTTTTAATTTTGACTTTTTTTCATTAATCTATACTTAAAATAGATTTTGCAATAATAATTGCAAATATTGTAATAAAGTAAAAAAATTTAAGTTAATTTATTCGTTTTTAACCCTTTTGGTTAAAAGTAAAATTAAATGATAAATTAATGAGAATAATTAAATATGCAGTATCTTGAAATTCTATTTTCACTTTCAAACAGCAGTGTCTACCGTGTGTTCCTTTTCTTTCTAAACTCCTCCAAAAAGGAAATGAAGGGAAATTATTAATTAAGTTATTTTGAGAGACAACAGCAGAAAACTTGTCTAAGAATAAAATATTCAGAAAATCTAAAATGATCTTATAGTTATAGTATAGTGATCTTAGGCATCTGGACTTTATTCCATTAGAGTGAACTGACGAATGAAGAGAGGCAGCGGGGAGTTTTACGTTGACAGGTTCATAAGATTTTATGACTTCTGGAGGAGTTGCAAAATTAGATAGAGAGCCAAAAGGTGATTCTAAATTAGCATCTTCTAATTAAAACTCAAAGTTGAATTCCTCATATCTAACTTCCTTTAGAATAGTTTTCAAAGGCTCTGTCTTACTGGTGCTACTGCTTGAGAGTTTTAAGATCTACTTTCTCTAACAAAAGAAACTAAGAGAAAGACAGAGAAGATTTTGTTGAGGAATTTTCCACCAGTTGGACTTTCTCTTTTTCTTTCTTCGTTTGGAAAGAAAGAAGAGCTTTAGCCCCATTTCTCTTCCAATGATTTTGGTTCTCTTGAACTTAAGTGAAGTGAATGATCAATTCTAAACCAAGATTAGAGAAACTTAAGTACTTTCTTATTTGATTTTATTGAATGATTTAAAAAGTTGTTTTGAGTTGAATTTTTGTAGAAAAGAATATAAGAAAAAAGCTTAAGTAAAATAACTCATGCGCTCTAATAGTAAAGAATTAGACTAACTCCCCATTTCCTCCATGAATAAATAACTTTATGCTATTAGACCCTTTAATACAGGAGAAAACTAGGAATTTCTTTCTCATTTCACTGAAATTGTTATTATTATTGTCTGAGGGAAAAATATGGAAAATACCTTTCTAAACTTTTTATTTCTCCTTGTTGACTTTTTTAAGAGTTGGAACAGTTGTAAGTGAAAGAAGAGTGAAAGTGAAGTTAGGGCATAATGTCGTCGTCAGGTGGTTGACATTGAACAAGGATTTTATTTTCACATGTCCTCGAGTGAAAAGTAATAAGTTACGAGGCATGATAAGTCACGAGAATAATAATACACTTAGGCAATTTAACTTCGGAAGAGGAGGATATGGAAGAGTCAGATGTAGTTAGCTCGGTTTTCCTTTGATGTGAAAATAAGTGAAAGTTTTTATGAATCTTCAAGGGGAACAACCAACCAACACCGGACTTATTATTAAAAACAATGAAAGTGATGCAGGAGAGTCTTTAAAAATGTAAAAGTGGAGGTTTTACTACTCTAGAAACACTGCTATTTTTTTTTTCTACTGTTCTTTTGCAGAAAGATTTCGTTGAGAAAAAAGTTTTTTCTCTAACCTTCACTCTTCAAAGTAATTTAGATTAGAGTTAATTTAAATTGAAAGCGAGAGAACCTTCCTCATCTTCACAAACTTAAAAAAGCTCAGAGGCTCTTTCTCTTCTTTTTTTGACTTAACTTTATAATACACTTTGTTAACACTGGAGAAAGGTTTTATCTTCCTAATCTTGAAAAAAAAGAACATATAACATTTCCTCTCCACTTTTTCTTTCCCAGTAGTTCAACTTTTACTGTATACTAATTTAAAATTCAAGAGTTGTCTAGTAGTGTGGAATATGAGAAGAAGGTTCTCCAGAATCACAAAATAAGGATTCATTTCATTCCTATGTATCCATAACTTTTAATTTGACTTTCATAGGTAAGTATGCAGAACTTAATCCAAAGTAGTTGGGCTACTTCAATTGGTTCAGTCACCCCTCGAGTTCTTAGACACCCATGGTGAGTTGTCTTTAAATATAACATTCAAGAGTGAGAATCTCATAAAGAACTGTCCACTCAATGTTATTTTTATTCTATCGATTTCCTGCCACGTTCTTTCACCTTCACTTTCCTTTCAAAATTATTGTCGTCTCTTCTACTTCTGTTCTATACAACTTGTCTAAATCACACGTAGGAATCTTCCTCTCTTGTTTCCTGGTGATGGTCGTGGAGGTAGTTGTTGCTTGTAGTAAGGGAATTGGGTGAGATTCGATGAAATTAGAAGTATAGGATGACATTTTACGTAGTTCTCACACACTATACTGATCTCGATCTTTTTTTTCCATTTCATCATCGAAAAATCTCAAGATTTTCCGATGATCATCGTATATACGCAAAGTAATATCTGAAGAAATGGAATGGACGCCCTAGTTTTATTAATTAAAGTTCTACGGAAAAAAAGGAGGAGGTTTTCACCCACATTGGAAGACGTCGTCTATGGCAAACGAGAAATAACTTTCAAACTAATTGCCAAATTATCCTGTCAAACTGTTTCAATTCCAGTTCAGTCTTTGGATGGGGTACAACATATTACGACGGGTTTAAAAAACCCAAAAACTGTTTTTCCTAAAAATTGTAAATCTAAGGAACAAACAACAACAAGAAACATTTCTTTATTTTCTCTTTCTCTTTTCACTCTTTTCCACTTTCTCACGAAGATGTTTGCTATGACGGAATACCTTGGAGATATGATGAGTATAACTGGTCGTCATCATCACAGACGCCATCATCATCGTCCGTACGTTCATTTTACTTTTTCAATAACTTCCATCTGGTTTACCTTGCATGTTTTTCATATTACACAAAATTGACTCACGTAACAAATTGTACGGAAACTGAGTGAGTAGGTGTAGGAAAATGGAATTTTATTTATGAAATACTTTAATCTTTAAAATTCAAAAACCTAATTAAAAACTAAGAAGAGTAATTGTAGTAAGTTCGTGATAAGTTTGTTTAGTTTCTTGTAAGGAAAGAAGTTAGTATCTGGGTTTGACAGTTTTTCCTGACAAGAGTCAACAGATGATTCAATTTGCACCAGGCAGGAGATATACTTGTAGAACCTCGAGAAAGAAGAAGGAATGGGGAAGATATAATGATGAAGTGTAGGATGAGTGTATTTTTGGACCCATTGGATTTCTGGGTCATCCTTTACTTCATCTGAAAGCTAATCAAAACAAGAAGAACCTTATGATTTTATTTTACTAGGCATCGCTTTTTACGAGAGACTTGAATCCATCTCTAGGAGAAACTTTCACTCCTTTTTCTCTTTCTATTCCTTTCTCTTCCTTCTGAGAGCAGCAGGAGCCAGAAAACCTTTAAAAATGTCACCAACACCACCACCACCGGTAGCATTCTCACCGGCTGGCTGGCTTTTTATGCCTTCAATCTCTTGTAGACTGTCTTTTTATTTTCTAAGGCCATTTGGTGACATTTCTGCTACTTTTTCTGACCTTTATATTTGTGAATTTCTCTTCTTCTAAAAATAGCGCAATGAATTAGAAAACTATATTAAAAAAATCGCCTTTCACCGTTGGATAAAAAAAAAGCTAGATTTTAAATTAATTTATAAAAATAATACCATTAGGATAAATATTTTATACTTTCTTTTCCCTTTTTAGCTTAGATAGAAATTGGGAATATAATTTAAAAATAGGAATTTCTAACATAAACCTATGATAGGCGTCTTAAAATACTCTACTCCTGTTGTTTATTTTGACAAAATACAGGGAATCCCATTGGCATAAAAGGGAAAACTTCTCTAGGGAAAGGTGTATGGTTGAATATGGATTAGAAGAATTCAGTTCCCAGCCTTCCATCAATATCTGTTAGATTCTGAATTTTTTCATTTCTCTTTCTACCTACAAAAGTAAAGAATTCACTTCCAATTTATTTCATTTCACTAGTCAATCAAATCCAAAAGTATGGCAGCATTCGCAGGATCTATCTCTTTACCTGATTACTT
Organism: Friesea truncata; assembly: GCA_034699725.1. NCBI lineage: Eukaryota > Metazoa > Arthropoda > Collembola > Poduromorpha > Neanuridae > Friesea > Friesea truncata. Next base: position 455 of record JAQGCN010000037.1, on the reverse strand, counting down.
TTATCACCTTCGCCATCGACTCGTAAGTCAAAAATCTCACCACCACCACCAACAACAACAGCTAAGGCAAGTACTGTAGTAGTTTTAGTTTCCACGCTTATTTTTTAGGTCGAAGGCCGAATTTGCTTACGTAAAGGGACTTAAGTATATTAGACTCAACTCTTCTACGGTAACTCCTCGACTGTAAGAATCAGATTTATATATTCCAATTGGGGTTTTCGTTGATTTGATAGTTTTGTGCAACGACGTGGAAGAGAAATCGTACCTGGTAGAACTGGAGCTTGATTCCGTAACTCGCTCACCTTTATCTTAGCTTCGTGAAGACCGTCTAAGCAGTGTCTTTAGACCATCTCACGAGGTGATTCTGTAAAATTCTCGCCTCGATCTTAAGCCATCTTGAGGATAAGGCGAGAGTAAGATCGAGTTGAGATCACTTTTTGAAATAAAAAGCGGAA